>JANHFL010009848.1:0-17430 GCA_032468155.1 Oxyrhabdium leporinum | reverse complement strand
CTTAGTTCCTTTCTTTTGGGTCTAGGATTTTTCTCTCTATGGTTGTTCGCCACTTTGAGAAATAGTTCTAAGAGTCTTTTTTCCTGGATTTTCCTCTTTCTTTTTTTCTTTAAAGTTAGGGTCTAAGTAAAAAAGGAATCTTCTCACCCAGCTCCAATCACTGTTCATCTACACTGCTCCTGCACATTTCTTTGTTGCCTCGGCTGTCCCAGCTTTATGGCAGCCATGATGGCTGCCTCTTCTCCTCATTGTGGATGAGGGGGAAAAAGCCCTGAGTCAAGCAGAAGAGTTGCTGCTCTCCACGACCTGCAGGATGCCCCTCTTTTCTTCACCACCCCTACAGGATGGCTTTAGCTCCTTTTGGAGCCCTCCAACAGGGAGAACTCAGCACGGGAGCACAGAGACCAGCTCCTCGCGTCCAATATCGCTGCGACGTCAGCCAGAAGTCATCCTGACACCATGTTAATTTGACTTGTGAACAGCATCAATGGATATAAGCAGGAATCTGTGCTGCATTGTAACATGTCCTGAATAAACAGAGAACATGTTCTTCCTTTTACAGTCCTTCGTAAGGATAGCTTTAAAAAAACCCTAACTATAGATCATTAATGGTAGAGCTACTTTCTAGAAAATTATCTAATCTAAGACTGGACAATAATGCCCTTTACAGATAGTTGATGGAGCCTCCTCCCAGCTAAATAGGGAAAGGAAAATATTTTCAGTACTTCTGATTCTTATAGGAATTTCAAAAATCTTCCTCTATTCTTACACAAGCTGTCACTTAATTAATTGGTTGGGAATTGGTCATTATGGAAAGGGGGCTAGTGATAGTGAGATAGATAGATTAGATAAATTAGAGAGATAGATAGAGAGATAGAAAGATAGAGATGGAGAGATAGAGATAGAGAGATAAAGATAGATCGATATATCAAACAAACACACGCACACACACACACTGCATGCAATTTTTGCAAGATCCATGTGGGTTTCTTGGTAAAAAATACAGGAGTGGTTTGCCATTGCTTTCTCCCACACAGTACAAATGATGCCTTTGTTATTTTTAGTGAAGTGATCTTCTGCCTCTAGCAGCCTTCTACAACGCTGTTGATCAATATAGGTGCTGGCTTGCTTTTAACAGGGGTGGCCTTCATGCTGGAGGTGATCCCACTAGGATTATATATACTTGGCATATACTTTTGGTGTTCTTCACTCATCCATCCTAGGACTTCATCACCACCCTACCCTCTGCCTTTATGAGACAGCATAATAGTCTCTTCTCTTTTCTCTTCACAATAATGAAACGTGGAGAAAAATGAAAGTGGACAGATTGGCTCCTCTGTAGCTGTAGAGTTATATACAGTATTTTTTAAAAATGCAGAGAATAGGCAAATCTTTCTAGTCTGCTTCACCTGCAAAGCTACTAGGTAAATTTAGGCTCAAAAATTAATTAGTGTAGATATAGACATGGTTCATTTTCAGCTGATGTACATGATTTTACTTACTTCAAAATGAAGTATTTGTCATACTGCTGTGTTGGATGCCTTCCTGGTCATTCTGCTGAGTGGGATGCTGGCCCTAAAATTTTGTTGCAATGGTATTTTCCCAGTAATAGCATTATCTTCCTAAGAAACCTTGTGTTCCAAATTTGCTTATTGTTAACTTTCAGATTTGAACTGGAAAGCAGTTATGGGACAGTTAGTGATGTTCAGAGCTGCCGGAGGCATTGAAGGAGGTTGGGTTTTGACATTCTCTATGCACACAATTAGCTTCACAAGTGACCCACCTGATACTTCTACACAGAAGTGGGCCTCTTCGTTTGATCAGGCTGACAAGGGAGGGCACTTCAAGTATGCTTAACATGAGAAAGTAGCTTTTTAATATGCCCGGTAGGAATGAAGGTGCAGGTCTATGCGCCAGTGCTTCAACTCCATATTCTCCTAAAATGCATTTTATTATTCCTGCCTCCATTCTGTACCTTTTGCCATTTTGGTGCAGGAGATTGAATGTGAAAGTGTACATTTCAAATTGCTTCTTTTTCTTTTTTTCTTTTAAATGGTAGCTTGGTTTGATTTGTGATTCAGGCAAGTTTCAAATTGCTGCATCCCAGTCAGTTTAACTATTATTTATTGGTTTATGACAGTAGCAGTTTGAGGCCTCAGATGAGTCACCGTAAAATTGTAATAATGTGATTTTTTAAAATCCCTGAATAGTTGATATAAAAGAGGCATTATGACCCTGTCTTATATCATAACATACTTGAATGATTTGTTCAAGGTTTGCACGTTCTCTGTTTCACAACCAGTTTACAGCAAAGTTTTAAAAATTCTCTTGCTTTTTCTCCGGTCCCCTGTGCATAGGACAGAGGCCTCTCATCTTTCTTGCTCATTACCTTCTTTTTAAAGTCCTTTATTATTTTGTCTGTTTTCCTATTAAAATGAAAATTGAGAGAGATTCATTAGGCTTGTTACTAAAAAAGTACTGAAAAAGTGCTGAGAAAGAAAAAAAAATCTTGAGAAGTGAAAATGGTGTACTCCTCTACTTCTGTTTCTATTTTTATTTTAAATGAATTACTGTATGCATATATAAGAAAATGGAGCTGTTGACTCCACTACAATGTAGATCTTAAGCAAGAGCAATTCAGGAACATCTAATCTGGGGTGGCAAAGGAATGGCAAAGAAAATAATTCAGGGAGTAATAAAATACATATATTTGTATGTATATATTTATAGGTGTACATGTGCTACCTTTATATCTTCTATCTATTCTCTATATCTAACTATATTAAGCCTGTAGAAATTGGTGAAAAGAGCAAATTTATTGGGAAAGAGTCTCATATCTCCAACTTTCAGCTCACACTCTTGTCTGGGGCTTCTTTTTCCACGGGACTCACAAAACTCATTTTTTGGCTTGGGTGAGGTTGGTTGGGGAGCATAGATGCCTAGTAGTCCCTACCCATTTGGAAGATGGTATATTTGGGAGGGTGGTTCTATAATATTTTGAAATAAAAAAAAATCATTCAAAAAACCTCTAAAGTATTTTGAATTGTAATAAGGTTGCAAAATACATTATGGCAAAAATAATTTTCCCATAACAAGTACTGATTTAAGATGGATTAAGTTAAGCTTTCTGGCAGTATCCTTTGGACTGAAATGTGTATTCTCTAGGCAAACTAGACCATTTAGTCAACTTTTCCAGTAAAAGGCTCACTTTTCTGGAGAAGGTGACTAGAAAGAAAATAGGATTGTCTAGAGATCTGGTGAGAACAATTAATCAGTGAAATGGCTTGCCTCCAGAAGTTGTGGATGCTCCATAGCTTAGGTTTCTAAGAGATTGGGCACCAATTTGTCTAGAATGGTTATAGGGTCTCCTGCTTGAGTAGGGGCTTGGACTAGAAGACCTTCAAGGTCCTTCAAACGCTGTTATTCTGTTTTTTGTATTCTGACTCTTTAGTCACATTTATGAGTTATGATTTTAAGTGCTAACTTTCATCCTAGTTACAAGACTTTCTAGTATTTGGAGAATTTCGACAGAAACAAATTCTCATATTATCTTACTCCAAAGATAGGAGAAATCACGTTTGTCAAGATAGTTTGAGGTGAAAGTTATAACATGCTTGGAATAAAGTTAAATGATTTCTCTGAATTTCTATCTCTACTCAGATTAACTGCAAAATGTTACATCCAAACTAGTAAACATTTATAGTTATATGAAGGCAGTGCTTGTGCCACCTAAACCAACCCATTGTAGGAAATGCAGAGCTGCTCTTGCTTTACTTTTTAAATAGTAACCTTTCACAGAATTTGTGATTAAATCTCTATACATTCTTTACATATTCTTCCATTTTCTCTTCATTCCTTGTCATTGACTGGGTTCACAATAACACCAAACCATAACTTAACCTTTGACTAATTGAATAAAGTATAATTGCTGAATGTGTACAATATGCTAAGTTTTAATCGATAGTTGGTAATTTTTAGTGACTGGGTGTGCACAACCTGATAATAAAAACAAATCAAAATACTTTATGGTTTAGCACAATGTAAGAATTCAATTACAGCGTCAAATTTTAGGCTGCAAGCTTGTTGGTGCTCCCTCCCTCATGAAGGATGTTTTATCGGGCAGCCCTTTGCATCAAGATATTAACTAAATAATTTTTAAAAATTTCAGAAAATTAAAAAAATCAGCAGATTGGATTTTTAAAAATATTGTCATTTTCAACTGTCTGATTCCCATGTGTAGGCTGGTTGGCAATGAAGCCAGTCTAAGAAACCCCTTTGTGAATTTCAGCCCCTTTCTCTGCATTAATCACAGTGTGACAGGAGGGACTATCCATGGTCCCAATTGGTGCATTCCCCTGCATTTTGCCCTTCCTACACAAGCTCAGAAAGCAAGCACCAATTGCTTTCCTTCCTGTGGGCAGATCCTTGAGGATGTGTGGTTTCCATTGATATAATTTGTGTATGAACCCCCTGTGGTGTCACCCCCTTGAACTAGACATCTGATGTGTCTAACAGTGGTCTGGTTTAAAAACAAATGGACCACAGTTTTATTATTATTCCAGTCATTTGAACTAAAAGGGGAAACTGACAGAATATCTGTTAATTTCTCTTGATTGAAAAGAAGTTCTACCATTCCTTCCACTGGTGAACTGGTAAGCAAACGAAAAAAATTCTCTATTTTACTGGTCCACCAATAAAATGGAGGGAAAATGTTTAGAGGTTCAGCTGTTAGCTGAGGTCCCTTCAGAATCGGGCAGGCAGCTGGCACAAAAAGGTTTATAGAGGGCATCCATCAGTGATCATAGGAAATCAAATTCACACAGGAACTCATTGTAGCAGACATGTTTCCCTACAATGAAATGCTATAAAGTGGTCAAAGCAGAGAATATTTTTCCTCCTGCTGGCAACAATCCCAAAATGCTGTTTTTCATGTATAGCAGGAAGTGGCAGGTGGAGTCTACATTCACGGTGACCATTATAATTTCATGTGTTTATTTTACCCTAAAATAAACTGTAACAAAAACTATACCAGAAGAGTAAGAGATGCAAGAAAGAGGTTAGGAATCAAAGCAAGGTATATCCTACATGACCACAACTTCCTATATCTTTTAACAGAAGAGACCACGGGACCATGCATTGGGCTCTGTCAGCAGAACTGTTGAACCATGAGTTCATTGGGCTTCCTAGAAAAAGCCACTGTTTCATGTGATATTTTATGGGAAGTGGTTCTTCTCCTCCCAGTGAAGAACAGTCATGAGTTTCATTGCCATCACTGGCAGATTTTAAGGTACACTAAATATAGTCACCCTGTCTTGAAAGCTTAACTTCCCTCAAACTACTGTCAAGATACAGCCTACTTAAGTTTTGGTGATGGAAGGGGATTTTCTGGAAGTGCTATAAGATAACACATTCCATGACTTCAAAGCTGCTGAGAGGAAGGCTTCTAGCAGAAGACCAATCTACTACCATTCATCAGTTAGTGAAGAGTTGCAATTTCTTCCCAGAAAGAACATTTCCCTGCAGTTTCTTTATAGTTTGGGAGTTCAGATGCCAACTGCTCAGATCAAATTATATTCTTGAGATAATAGAGTAGAAGTGCACAGTCTAGGGTCTAGAGCACAGGTGGATCCTTATAGCTTTGAGAGCAGCCCATGTCCTACTAAAAATAGCACTAAACCATAAATGGCAATTATTAAACACATGAGAATTAAGCAATTTAGCATTTAAAATTTAAATAAAAAACGTTCTTAGAGTTAACAGAATAACAGAATTGGAAGGGACCTTGGAGGTCTTCTAGTCCAACTCCCACCTCAAAGTTACAATGGCACTGAAAAATTGACTTATGGCCGTTTTTCACACTTATGAGTGTTGCAGCATCCCTATAGTCACTTGATTGAAATTCAGATACTTGGTAATTGGATCATATTTATGACAGTTGCAGTGTCCCAGAGTCATGTGATCATTTTTGCGACTTTCTGAGAAGCAAAGTCAACAGGGAAACCAGATTCACTTAATAACCGTGCTACTAACTTAACAGATGCAGTGATTCACTTAACAACTGTGGCAAGAAAGATCATAAAACGGGGCAAAATTTACTTTACAACTGCCTCACTTAGCAACTTAAATGTTGGGCTCAATTGTGGTCATAAGTTGAGGACTACCTATACTTTACAATGTAACATTTAACACTTGGGTGGAATTTTTTTTTCTTAACAATTATTACCTGGCCTCTTGCCTATCTTACATAAACAAAGGCTTCTATCCTGTTTGCATTTCATTCTTCCTCCCCAAAAGAAGTTCTGGGTAGCATAGCTGGAGTTCTCCCATATTCTTCTTATAACTTCAGTGTAAAATTGTTGAAATAGACTGCGGCTTGCCCAAGGCTGCAGTGGAGCATCATGTTTGAACAAGGATTTCAGCCTAGATCTCATGAATTGTTTAATCATCAATTGCATATACTCTGGGTGTGAAGAAAGGTTCATGTAAACTCATCCCCTAATTTGTTTATGTAGTCCAATGTTACCTATTCTAATTGACAGCACTTCTGGAAGTCCTGGGAAAAGAATGACCTTTTCCATCTCCTGTTACCCAATATTTTTAACTAGAGATAATCAGAGATCGAATCAAGGACTTTCACAGGACAAAGAAAGTATTCTACTATCATCCAATTGGTCCCATAAGTTAACAATCTAAACTGCTTTTTAAAATTCTTGAAAAGGGAAGGCATTCTTATTGATTCCTAGCCATAATGAGCATTTCTCAAATGTAACAATGCCATCCTCTTTTCCATTTTTTTAAGGGAAGGGGAGGGATGTTTACACTATATTCAGTTCCACTGAGAGAAGTTGTATATACATAGATGGAGAAGACACTTACTATTCTCCCTTATTCTTTCAATGAGCTAAATGATAACAATTAATTCTGTGTAACAGCTGTCATCTGGTTTGAGAAAGCAAAAAAGAAACACAGAAATCAAGACTCAATATAATACAACAAGTTGTTCATTTCCTCATAGTTAAAATACCTGGTTCCAGTTTCTCTTCTTCTTTGAATTATGTTTGATTTTTTTTCCATGACTTAGAGACATGTAAAATTCTATAAGCACCTGAAAAAGCCAGTTAGACAATACTTGAAATGCCTTGGGATGTTTTCCTCCAAGGGAGTAAGGTTTGAATGGCTTGTTACCATCTGGAATTGGAGGTCAAGAATAATGAATAAACATAGTATAACTAATACTATGTTTCTGACCCACACCTTTCCACTTCCATCAGCTTTCTCAAACTTTTAATGTCCTTCAGATGTGTTGAACTACTACTGTAGTTATCCCCAGACAGCAGGGATATTAGGTTCAGGAAAGTAAAACTACAATAATGGATTATAGACAGTGCTATGTTCTCAATTCTTTTAATGCTTGTATTACAGTAGAGCTTTAGAGTGTGATCTCAAAACATTATTCTATGTACTTTTTGGCCCTTTTATATTAAGTGTTTATATTGCAATTGTCAGCATTTTAGTGATGGATACTGGCCAGTTGCATCAGCTTTGATGGCCAAGGTAAGACCTGCTATCAAAAGCCACTGTATTCTACTGATCTGCTACTTATATTCATGCCAGTAGCTATTAGAAGATCAGCAGCATATTGATTCTCCCTAAACACCATGCTGAAATGAAGAAAATAGAGGTTAGCCACAAATTGATTTTCATATGGAAAGTTTTGGTTATTTTGGATAACTAAATAGATTCTTCAGTTCGGAATTCTCTGATGGCAAGTATTAGAGATCATAATTCTCTTAATGCCTTTTATATCAGCTTTTGCACTGTGGAGCAGATCAATGGAGTCTGAATTCTGTCCAATTCTGTCATGGAATCCCTGAACCTATTCCTTACATCTCCAATTAAGTTATTTTATTGACAGGAATATGAAAAATATTCAGAATGGCAGCTTAGCTGGCTGCTGCTGCTAGTTCAGGTAAAGAAATGGGACTAAGATGTTATAATGGATTATAGCATCAGCCTGAACCGGGTAAATATTATTGAGACTGAGTTCTATAATTTTAATCATCTGCCAATTGACACAAATCCAGGGATGGAACATAAGGAAATCATTTATCTTATGCAATCCTTGTTGCTTCTGATGTCTTCATTTCACACCTGCCTTTGCTATCTGGATACACCAAAGACCCCCCTCCTAGGCATGTATCTATCTATCTCCCTTCATTCCTCATCTTTGTTCTTCAACTCCTGCCAGCTCTCTACAATAAACTGTTCTATGTTTTCTTCCCAGACTTTCCGAGGGCTTCTTCTTGAATGTCATTTGCTGAAAGTCTGGGGCTCTGCATGGACATTGAAGAAATTAGGGGAGGTGGCCTGGTGCTTCCCTCTCCAGTTGACGTCCCTTTTGGCTCTATTCCCATTTCTGCCTCTTGGAAGTGGAATTCAGAGCAGCCCCAACGTGTACTCCTGACTGCTGTTGCCTGAACAGGCTTCTTCTCTGAAGCTGGGCCAGGAATTTTTCACACCCATTCTCTCTGGGCCCAAAGAGGGAGTGAAGATGGAAGGTGGGGAAGCAGCAGAAGCAGCAAGAGATTTGACCTGGGACAAAAGCCCAATGATCTGCAAGAAGCCAGGAAAATGATGCATAGCAGAAACTCATCACGGAAAGGCTTCCTACCGTCTTAGAGAGAGAGGTAAAATGAGAAATCTGAAGAACCTTAAAGCAAGAAAGGGATTGAAAGAATTGGACATTTTAGGCTCTCCTGTGTTCCAAACAAATGGTTGTCTGCTCTGATAGACTGACAGACCTGAGAGCAGACTAAGAAATATAGATTGCAGGATGCCATATGCAGAGAGTTGGTACGTGGTCAGAGACTCCACAGTGGGCAGGAAGACCTTTTTACCAATAAAGGAGAATATTTGTAGTGCGGGTCCTTGGTGAAATGATGGGTCCTTAGTACTGGTCTGAGCTTGGTTGTTTTCTTGCAGAAGTTTCATTACCCAAACTAGGTAACATCGTTCTAGCACTGATGATGTTACCTAGTTTGGGTAATGAAATATCTGCAAGAAAACAACCAAGCTCAGAGAGCACCAAGGACCTCTTAGCACCTGTTTAGCACCCACTTCCTCTTGTGAGGATTTATGGGATTCTATGAGCCCAACTCATTGAGTCTTTATGTAGGTTTATTAACTTCAGTACTCTGGGTTGGCAAACCATCCCTACAAACAGCAAACTCGTGACACTGGGGCTCTGCATTGCTCATGCAATTTGCAATGCACCAGCTGCTGAGTCTTTCTCTCCAATGGAAAATGAAGATTGGAAGACAGATGTGGGAATGTACTTGTCACCATGTTTGGTACAGCTGTATAATATCAGAGGTGATATTTCAAAGAGATGTGGGAGATTATTAATTGCACTTATCTTTTTACTCTGCTGAAAATTGGAATTCAGCAGGAACTCTTGTAAAAGGATGGGCAACTGGGCATATCCAGAGTACAAACAATACTGAATTGCTTATGGTGATATATCACCATAATAATGATTTGATTGGTTGATAATGAATAATTAAATTTTAGAACACCCTGTTAAAAAAATAAAATAACCAAAATATAATTGCCTTAAGTGTGGGCTGCATCCAGCTACTAATGAATGTTATCCTTTATATTTGAAACAGTTAAATTTATTAAGCAATACATAGGACAGTAAAACCTTGTTCCATCTTGAATTGAGAGAAAAATAGGAAATTCTCTTTTGTCTCTTAAACACAGAAACTCATTAAACTAACAATAAGTCAGAGAAGAAATAGATACAAGGATGATGTGTGAAAATCCCTTCCCTTCCTGTATCTACTTATGTTGTTTCCCTAGTGATTAAAATAGCTCATGGGAGAAAAAATACGATGCAATCTCCTCTATACTTCTGAGAACTTAAGGTGAAGGATATCTTCATTAAGAGAGATGGAGATTAATTACCTAATGAATACTATATATGAGTAGAGATTTGCCCTGGAGTCTCCCCTATTCTAAGGCTATTATCTCCCCTATTCTAAGGCTATTATAACTATTACATCATTATACCAGTTACCACTCTCCTGGCATATAGCTGAACAAGAAAAATGTGATGCTGTATTATGCATTAATTTTACAAATTATTGCTCTTTGCCTATACTCATTTTTGTTTATGTCTCTCTTCTTCCCAGGAAATCTTCGGAATTGTAGTGTTAACAAAGACTAGATTTCCCCCAACTATTACAATACTGACTCTTCACCAAACTGTTGACAGATATAAATTCAAAATAGATCTGAAACATAGAGTTACAAATCTGTACAATAATCCCCCAATTTTGCTGCACAGTGTACACATATTTCAGAATCCATCTTTTCTTGGGATTGCGTTTGCTGGCAATGAAACAGGATTTTAAATATACTATCTGTATTCACATGCATATAATTTAGAATATACATTAAAAAGTTGCCTAAAAGACAGCTATAGAGAGATAACAATTAGGAAAGATTGTAAGACTAAAGGAAACATTGGACACTCTCACTTGTATTAGGAGCTTTGTAAGAAAGATTGCACTAGAAATGGAGTAAGAAAGGGACCCTCCTGTTCTGAACATGTTGTGACAAACCACATTGGCTCTGCTCCTGCTTTGCAAATTTGTCTCTTTCTACAAAGAAGTGTGTGTGAAGTGCTGAAAGATGATTTTCCCAGGTGACCTTGTTGCCATAGAACCCTCCTATTTTGGATAAAGTTTGGGGGAAACTGGGCCTATGCAAGAAGTAGGTGCTACTTTTCACACTTCCCTCATTTCTGCATTCATATTCAACCATTTTCCCCGTTAGCCATGGGCTGAGTATAGTAGTGGAAAATGATAGACCCCAGTGAGTTGAAAGAGGCCTCTTGATCCTGAAAAAAAAAGGTCTTAGCTAGGATGGGAACATAAAAAGGCAAGACTTAATTAAACATGTCTGCGATAAAATTTATTTTTTGATTAGAAATCATAATGGACTTGCAAGGAGTGCTCTGGAATGAATGATGTGGCCAACAACTCAATGACTCTGGCATATACTTACGTGGAACTCCAAACTGAGTTGCAAGTGCATTTTTGGGTTGGAGGCAAATAACAACTTGATAAATTTTTGATCTGGATCTATCTAGCTTAGGTGAGCAGTTTCTTCTTCTTTTAAGAAAAGTCTGCTTAACTTCATAAGCAATTATATCCTTAGTGCCTTTTTCTTCTTCTCCTGTTTTTTCAAACTTCAATTTCCAGTAGCCCCAGGAAACATAACTTATAATGAGAAGGAGTCTGGTAGCATTTTCCCAATTGCCAGATTTTATGAAAAAGCAGAAGCATTCATCAGCTGCAGCTTTCTTCATACATACAGTTTCTAGATCAATATAAGATTTAAACTGGTATCAGGCTGATTGTGGGGGATTGAAGAAAAAAACAGATTGATCTATGTATCAGTTGAAAGCTTATACCTTTAATATAATTTGTTAGTTTAAAAATGGTGCTATCAGATGACTCCTGTTTTTTGTCACCCTAGATTAACCCATCCCCCCCCCCTACCCCCCAATCTCTATAACTAAAAAGGATGCTGAGAGTTACAGTTTTAGATTTTAAAAATAAATATCTGGATATAGTATTCTACCCTAATGTATAGTGTAGTTTTGCCAGTGTCAAAATATGGTTTTGTTTTGTTTTAATGGGCTGTGTGAACCTACTGTAACTATTGTGATTCCCATCATGATTTATCCCATTGTATGATGTGTTAATTGAGTTGTTATGGTTTATTCAAACTTCAAGCTTCAAAGAAAATATGAAACCTGTTTAGTCAACTGTCCCCTGGTGCATCAGCCTTTGCCAGACTGTGCCTTCAGAGGTGTTGAAACCTTGTTGCAGGGGAGGCTGACCTATATTTTAGTTTATGTAATAGAATTGCTGAAACTTTTAAAAGCAAAATGCCTCTCAACACAAATTCAAGTCTTAAAAAACAAAAAAACAAAAACCCAGCCAGCATCCAATTAAAAGCTGACAGATTTTTCAAGTCCGGATTGCCATTTCTTTGGCTTGAACAATCATTGTTGAAGGAAAAATTGCAATACGATCAAGGACAGCCTTTGGCATCAGTCCAATGTCAGATGAAATTGCTTTCCTATTTTCCATGCCCTCCTGGGGCCAATATACAGTATTTTGTTAAAATACATTTTTGGACATAAAGAAACTGGCATTAAGGAATACAAACTTCAACAAAAGTTCTTTTCCTCTTGTGGACCGATGGAGAACTACAGAGAGACACCTTGGCATTTCGGAATGGCTGGAAACAACCTTACCTAATCTTAGAAATGCCCACAGCACGAGGATAAAGCAACTAGCCAAGAGGAAGGAAGGAAAGAAGAGATATATCAGAAGGAGTGAAGTCACATTCCCAGACAGCTGTGTACATTTTTCCAGATCTGTGACATAAGGTATAATGTGCAATAGAAAGGAAATACCCTTGTACTAAAGGTTGACTAGCTGTCTAGCTAGCCAGTCAGCAGATTTACCCTCTTTCAAGCAATTCCCTTAATAGTGTAAAATAGAATATGTAATATTCCATGCAGGTAGATTGATTTATGGTTTCAGAATATCAGAATTCCCCTTGCCTATGAGCACAGATGGTGAGGTTGTCATGACTCAGCCTTTACTAATGTCTGCTTCAGTCATTGCTCTGCTTTCTGAGCACCTCTTGCAGGTACAGAACAGCCGAGTCTATTTCATTACTCATTAAGTAAATGTGTGCTGCAAAGATTAAGATCCAAGTACTGTATGATTCTCCTTGGCTACAATTCTGAGGGTTTTTTCCCCCTTGTTTCTTTTCTAAGCCAAGGAAATGAGGCATTATGTTTTTTTCCAATTCATGTCATCTTTCTGCTTTTCATATTGGAACACGTCACTTTAGTAAACCTATCAGTTTATTCATCTCTGAAACAAAGGTTAGAAGGCTAGCCATAAAATAGAAGGCACTTTTTATTTCAATTTCCTTGTTCATTTAAGACAACCATATAAACATATGTCCCTGCAACTGTTTGAAATTAAGCTGTTTGATGATTTTACATTTTCTTGGACTTAGTCATGTTTACTTATTAACTGTTCACTAAAGATGAAAGGCCACTGGTCTTACCTCTGTCTTTTTGCTTATAACCTGGAATTCAACAGAAGAAAGAAAAAGAAATGGTTTTGGATGTCTCAGTAATATATGCTTAGTCTTAGTATATGCTTAGTTGAATAGGAGATTGGTACATAACTTAAGACCCTTCAAATATTACTATGCTACAACCCATATAGTATCCATTACAATCAGCTTGTTTAATAGGACAGAACACTGGAAACATAAATCTGACACATATCTGAAGGACATGTTATGAGAGTAGAATATGTGAATTTAGGAGTTTTCCCTGTAGCTTTACTGGCAAGTCAAATAACTCCAGTTTATACTAGCTATCTGAGAATAATTCTGGCCTAAGTAGGGTTCTAAACAAAGTTATGAATGCATTGAATGTGATGACTTCTGGAGATGATTTGTTATTGCCTTAGATTCTCCGTTTTGTCAGTATTCTTGTCTTTGCTTTCCCACCTGGTTCCATGACAACATGAGATGGGACTTGCCTAGGTGACATCATAGCTATGGTCCATCCTCTTTTAATGCCTGCAGCTATTCCACATCAGCAGGCAAGCCTGGGCCCAATCCCATTTTACTAAAAATATACTTCCATCCCTCTCCATTATTCCCTCCAGGGACAGAACAACCTGGCTTTTGGCCTGCACTGCTAAATTATACATGCATAGATTTGACAACTTCAGCCCCATGTGCATCAAAAGCAAATGATCAAATTATCCTGAAATCTGGCCAGGAGTTAGGGAGTGGTGATACAGCATCCAATGCTTGGTGGAAAAGACTACAGATTATCAAATCTCAATATTCAACTTTTAAAGTTTATTACAACAAGCTGAAGTCACATCTGTCAGATAGAAGAATACTTCGACTCTGACTATTTCATTAGACTTACAAACGTCCAAACCCAGCATTAGAGAAACCAATCTTCTCCAACTTTGTGCCAAGTTTTGCCTTCAAAATGTCTGGAAATAATGGGAGTTGTAATTCATCCTTGAGGTATCCATTTTGGAATGGGTTGAAATAAGCTTTAAATTCCTAAGGGCAGGTTCAGAGGGGCCCATACAAGTGGTGAAATTGCTATCGGTATGCTATGAATGCTTGCAAACTGGATTTTATGACAGTTGTTTCTCTTTCACTATAATTTATCTGTAAAATCACAATGGATTTTTAAAGCTGTATAATATATGGCAGGAGAGAAAACATTTGAAAAGTAGCACAAAATTAATTTGTTCTTGAGTGGCAAGCAATAGACTCAGCTATTCACAATATCACTGTATATGTCCAATCTGCACCTCCTTTAAAAACTTGAAAGAGTTGAGTAATCCTTATGCCATTTTAAATAATATCAAGCAAACTATCTTTTTCTCTTGGAGCTTTCTTCTAACATAGTCCCTGTAGAAGTGTCTCGAGGGCTAAACAAGTTTAGCAAAGCCAAAAAAGGAAACCAAAGAGACAATTTTGTGGCCTCAGGAGAAGTTGCGTCTGAAAGAGCCTTGCCTGACTCTGCTATCCAGGTGTTAGTCAGGGCAGCAAGGCAGGCCTGGCTTATACAATGAAGAATCCATCAGACAATACCGCCTAGAGTCTCACATGCTGATAGGGACTTCACCACAATGCAGCTTTTGATTGCATAGTCACCTCAGTTTTACCTTCAAAATGTCATCTGCATGGCCTGCCAAGACTAGATTATCTGCAGTCTCCTCCCTGCCACATTTATAAATTTGGATTTCAGACAAAGAGTTGTCAAGAGATATAAGGAAGAAACGTATGAAAAGGTAGGGACAAAATTGTTTTTTGGCACAGCAGTTCCAACTGAATCCCTTTGTTTATTGTAGCAGCTTGTCTTAATGAGAGCCGTAAAATCTATTCATTGTGGTTATTGCTGTGGATTCACACTGTCTACCAAGGATTGTTTTAATCAGGATTTGCGGAATAAGCCACAAGTAATGCTGCTACTAAATTATGATGTATAAACTATAATGCTGCCAAAACCCAAAACCAAATAAACCCCGTTAGATGTTAACACCTCTATTCCACATATGTGGAAAGAAAGTAGCTTGGCTGACTTGCTTCCAAAAAGCTCCAGATGAAAAGTATGTGAAGCTGCCAGTAGCACGTGAATTCTCCTATACTAATCTGAAAAGAGATATGTAAGGGGACATTAAAAACTGATTCACAAGTCACATCAGTTTGTGACATACTACTTCATTATAATAATTGAACTTGCAGATATTAGGTTGAAGTGACCCCAGAAGATCTGTAAGCTCTGTTTAGTGACTATTACATGACAGCTGATTTACACTGTAGTCTTCACTTGGTAGCACAACACATTCTAAAGCAAGGAGATATTTAGAATTTTAAGACCAGCACTTCAGCTTATGCATGCAACAAGTTTAATCATTAATAAATAACTCAAATTTCAAACTTAAATTAGATGGTCTACCATATAAATGGAAATTGATCATAGTAATTCTTTAAAGTGAGTTAGACTGGATTAAAAAAGAATCACTGTAGCCCTACGATTATATGGGGCATGGAAAGAGGTAGTAAACAGTACACATTTTGCCGATGTATGTTTTGGCCAAAGGTGGCTCCCAGGTCAGAAAAAATGATTTATCCAATTGCAAAAACCCACTGCTACTGATTCTATGTCCCCTCCTCCCCAAGCTTTTACAATCCTAGTAAACTTTTCAAAGAATTTCATATAGAAACTATCAGTGACAAAAAGTAGCAAAAGGACACTGCTAATCTGAGCCTAAAAAAGTAGGAGAAGGGCTAGTTATTGCCTTGCCCTTCTGACTAACTCTGTGCACTCTTACAAGCTAGATTTTCTTTGTAGAAGCACAGGCCTTTTTGCTTGTATTATCACTAGTCTACCACTCCTAATCACAACCTCTAAGCTGGCTTGTTATTTCAAGAAAAACACCAAAGCAATGGGAGACTCTTCAGACTTTTCTTGAGGAACTTAAAGTTTGGTCTTAATTGCAACTCATTTATGAAGCTATTGAACCAAATAAAGAAGTATGGCGTGAATCACGCAATATGCTGTGCTATATGATGATTTTGGCTCAGTGTGTTAGATAAACACAGCTGCTGTAAACCTCAGTATGTAGCTGTGTATTATGTACATCCAGACAATGGTGGCATAGAACTCCACATCAGAGTTAAAGTGGTCATCAAATATATATTTATTTAGTCAGATTTGGACACTGCCCAGCCAGGTCATTATTTTAATAATCATTATTTTATTATCTTAATATGACTTTAAGAATGCATTTCCATTTTTCTTTTCTTTTATTCTACACAGTGTTAAGCATCTTATCAGATTCAATACTGTTGACACATTCCTGGGGTTAATATATAATCAATTTATAACAGGACACTTGATCATCCCCATTGCTAATTGCATATACTGGTATCTATATTGGGATCATATCATCAATCTCACAGAACTGATTTATTTGTCACCATTATTTTCCTCCTCCTTTGAGCTGTTAATGGCTTAGTCTGGGGGAGGCTAGGCTGACAAGGATGAAAATTGTAGAGGAAGTGTTGATAGATAGGCAACAAAGAGCTTTTTAAGATTGGAGTTTGGAAGTATTGTAACACTAGGGTTTCCCAGGAGGAGGCACTCTTGGGAAGTGGGCTTGTTCAGATTCCTCATTTTTCTAGGATGTTATTCCATCAAGAGTTCTGAACACAAGAGGAAATCTCATAATTTTGCAAGCATCCTACAGTTTTTTACATGTATGCTAAGCACGGTATATGCATCTACATTTAGCAATGTATCTTTGATATACATGCTTGTTTTTCAGTGAGCTAAGCACTAGCCAACACTTCTCATACTTTTTTCATGTTTACTTTTTATGGGAAATTGTAATATCATATCCTGATTTCTACCAGAATTGTTAATCATACTCTCCCAGTTGATATGAAATTGGGGCAGTTGGTTAATTAAAGATGTGATTTGCTTTCTAGACACTTATGATCTATTGCTTTATTGTTCCTACTCTTTAAATTATGAGCTTCCCAGAGTAATTTGGAATCAGGAGGCTTCTAAACTGTACTAATTTTTCTTAAAGGGGGAAAATATTTATCTAAAATATTAAGGTCACACAAATATAATTAAGATAAAGAACATGCACAGTAAAACTATAGGACAAATAGCATGTGCTACAAAAATAATGTTTTTGATGACAGCAGCCCTGGAGGGCAGAGCTGTCTTAACAGCATTATGGGCCCCAGGCAAAGCAGTGTACTGCCCCCCCCCCCTAT
>JANHFL010009846.1:0-14317 GCA_032468155.1 Oxyrhabdium leporinum | reverse complement strand
GAGGAGGAGGAGGAGGAGGAGGAGGAGGAGGAGGAGGAGGAGGAGGAGGAGGAGGAGGAGGTAGTTCAGTTCAAGAAAGTCCAGTTACCTTTTGAAAAAAGCAACTTTAGAACAACTGTGACCTGGATGATTGAGAATCTCCACAGACAAAAGGGAGAAGAGTTCATTTGAGAGGAAGGCTAGCATCTTATAAATTTGGACACCCATCTATCCCCAGCCCCATCCCCTTTACATATGTTGCCACTTAGAATGTGCCTGTGAGCATAGTGACTTCTTTCCACCATCAACTATGTTGCTTTCATGCTTGTTCCATTTCCTGGAACCAAGTTCCCATGAATTCTGTATCAGAGCTGTGCAAAAAGATGTGTTGGAGAGTGTGGGTGGGCAAACATATCACTTGTCTGCAATTTTTAAAATAATCTGTGCACAAACCCAGAGGGGAAAAAGCTGTTTTGAAGAGTTGCTACATTCACACTCCCACAGGTTTGAAGAACCTTTTTGGAATAGAATCTAAAATATTGCATATCTTTATTCTTTAGCTGTGTACAGGTAGCCCTCGACTTATAACCACAATTGGGACCAGAATTTTTGTTGCTAAGCAAGATGGCTGTTAAGTGAGTCATGCCTGATTTTATTACCTTTTGTGCCATGGTTGTTAAGCAAAGACCACTGCAGTTCTTAAGTGAATCATGCAATATGCAAATCTGGGGTTCCTGTTGATTTTGTGTCTTGAAAGCCCTCTGGGAAGGTCACAAACGGAGATCACATGACCCTGGGGTGCCGCAGTCATTGTTTACATGCTGGTTGCCAAGCAACTGAATTTTGCTCACATGGCCATAGGGATGCTGCAAGAGTCATAAGTGTGGGGACCAATTGTAAGTTACTTGTCAAATGCAGGAAATCAGGAGTCAAAGCAGTTCAAAGGAAAACAGGTTTATTTCTACAAGAATCTGAACTACTAACAGTTAAGGCAAATTGGTGGTGGATAAGAATCAACAGAATTCAAGGTGGCCTGGACTTAGATCTCTTCTGGGAATGAAGAAGACTGATGACATGCTTGACACCACCCTCAGGTTCAGCCTGGTCATCTACATTTTTTTGATGCTGTTGTAACTGTTAATGATTGCTAAATGAATGATTGCAAATTGAGTATTCCCTTTACTCTTAAGGCTGTACAAATCATTCTTCCACACATCTGAACCACACTTACAGACAGGCACACAAACATTCATATGAACTGGCATATATTTACAATCATTGCAGCTTCCCAGAGTCATGAGATCACCATCTGCAATCTTCCCAGCCAGCTTCCAGCAAGCAAAGTCAATGGGCGAAGCTGGATTCACTTAATGACCATATGATTCACTTCATGACTGCAGTGGTTTGCTGAACAAAAAAAGTCATAAAATTAGACATGACCCATTTAACAACTGCTTTACTTAGCAATGGGAATTCTAGTCACAATTGTGGTCATAAGTCGAGAATGACCTGTAGAAAAGAAGAATTAGGGATAAGGTGATAGTAGTATTCCAGTATTTGAGGGGCTGCCACAAAGAAGAGGGGGTCAAATTATTCTCGAAAGCACCAGAGGGCAGGACAAGAAACAATGGACTAATCAAGGAGAGAAGCAACCTGAAATTGAGGAGAAGCTTCCTAACATGGAGGACAATTAACCAGTGGAACAGCTTGCCTTCAGAATTGTGGGTGCTCCGTTACTGGAGATTTTTAAGAAGAGTCTAGACCAAGGGTGTCAAACTTGATTAAATGGAGGGCTGCATCAGGTTTGTGTGTGACCTGGGGGGGGGTGGCGTGGCTAGGGGGGCATGGCCAGCTCAATATCACTTGTGTTGGGGGCCCCTGCAGGGATCTCCTGTAGTGCTGTGGTAGTGAAAACAGAGCTGGGGGGACTGCCTGCGATCCTCCTGAGTTCCATTTTCATTGGCAGAGGCACTACAGGCCGATCTTTCGCTGTTTCCAGGGCAGCCCCACGGGCCAGATCTAAGCACCCCATGGGCTGGATCAAACCCATGGGCCTGGAGTTTAACATCCCTGGCCTAGACAGTCCCTTCCAGCTCATTCTATTCAATTCTAAAAACTGAAGCCTTTTTTTTTTTTACAGTTGGAGAGTGGGGTGGGATTCTGAGGAATGCAGTGACAAAGTTTATCCCGGATTTAGGCAGCAACACCACTGTGATTTATAAATCAAATGTTGTTAGAGTGGTGGATCATTTTATGAAATAAAATACGTCTGGTGGGCATTTTGTAGATTAAAGAAGGTTTTAATAAACAGTGTTTCTGGGGAAGTAGAGCTACATGTTAACACTATTACGGAATGTCCTGTTATTCACTCAAATTGGATATTCTTTGGATGCAGGCAGGCAGGGGATGTGTTAAGAGCTCTCTTGACAGCAAAATCACTGCTTACAGAAGCTGCTGAGCATTAAGCTTGTATAATAAATTTGACTCAATGCCTTGGGTATCTCGCTTATCCTTTTTTCAGTGTGCTGATGGGGTGACACAAGGCTCAGGGTTGGATCATTGCATTCAAATCCACTCCACTACAGGTAGCCCTCCACTTCTGAAAGATGATCTTTCAGAAAAGCCACAGGTTGGGGCCCAATGGTACCTCAGGGGAAATGATGTTCCATAGAGAAGGGGACACCACCGAGAAGAGCTATTGTGACTCTGAGTGGCTTACAAAATTCAAAATCTGAAAAAAAAGCAGCTCCAAAACAGCCTCCCCAATATATATATATATATATTTGCCAAAATAATTAAGTACAATAAAACAAGGAAGAGCCATGATGGCTCAGCAGTTAGAATGCAGTGTGGCAGGCTAATTCTGCCGACTGCCAGCAGTTTGATTCCCATGGCTCATGGTTGACTCAGCCTTCCAATATAAGTAGAGCCTGATTAGAATCAGAATCTGGCTAGAATCAGAGAGCTGTGGTGGCACAGTGGTTGGAATGCAGTATTGCAGGCTAACTTTGCCCACTGCTAGGAGTTTGATCCTGACTGGCTCAAGGTTGACTCAGCCTTCCATGCTTCTGAGCTCAATAAAATGAGGACTCAGGTTGTTGGAGAAAATATGCTGACTCTGTAAATTGCTCAGAGGGGGCTGTAAAGCACTGTGAAGTGGTATATAAGCCTAAGTGCTATTGCTGCTGCTAATATAATCCACAAAATCTTAAAAACACAAGCACAAGACCATAAAAATATAAATCTGTAGGTGAGCACTATTCATTTTCTTAACTGTATAACCACTTAGCAGGAGCTCTAACAACTTCACTGTATCCCCAAGTCACATACCAAATACATGACTTCAGATTTTTCCAGAAGACCAAAAATATTGGGGTCAATCTCACTTCAGGGGAGAGATTGACACTGTGAATGAAGGCAAATATAGACATCCTAAGGTTGCAGGATCCAATGTGAGTCAGTCACTGGGACCAAAGGTTTATTCTTCCAAGCTTTTGGGCTTGTGATGGTGCCCATCATCAGAGACCTTATCTCTCTCCTGACTGAAATTCATTCACAAATGGGACCTGCAGCATGGCCTTTTTGTTGGATCTGTCATCCTTATCACAGGCAAATA
Source organism: Oxyrhabdium leporinum (assembly GCA_032468155.1). Classification (NCBI taxonomy): domain Eukaryota; kingdom Metazoa; phylum Chordata; class Lepidosauria; order Squamata; family Cyclocoridae; genus Oxyrhabdium; species Oxyrhabdium leporinum. The sequence continues at coordinate 10,722 of JANHFL010009846.1, read as the reverse complement.
ACTCAGGGAATTTTGTTCAACTTATTTGACAGCCAGATTGGTCAGGGAGTCCAAAAATCCTGGAAAGTTGATAGAAGACTTGGAGTTCCTTAGAAGCAAAGCAATACAGATTTTCTCACAGAGTTTCTTTATGAATTCTGCCATGATCTGCCTCTATAAATCCTTGTGCCTGATCCAAATCCTTTAGTCCTTGGAATATCTAGGTCGTTTAGAGAGGATAAGCAATCTATCTCAAATGATATTGCAGAACAGCTCTCTACTGCAGAGATTCACAAATTAAGACCTTCACAGAATAACAGAGTTAGAAGGGACTTTGTAGGTCTTCTAGTCCAATGCCCTGCTCAAGCAGGAAAACCTATGCCATTCCAGACAAATGACTGTCCAGTCTTTTCTTAAAAGCCTCCAGTGATGGAGTACTGACAATTTCTAAAGGCAAGCCATTCCACTGGTTAATTGTTCTCACTGTTAGGAAGTCTCTCTTCTTGATTAGTTTCCATCCATTGCTTCTTGTCCTGCCCTCAGGTGCTTTGGAGAATAGGTTGAAAGCCCCCCCACCCCCGACGGCAGTGACCTCTAGCCAATGTTTTTGTCTTTGAATTATTGAAAGGTTGTATGTCAGTGCAGAGTATTCATCTCACAGGAACCAAGTACATTAAATATCCTTAATCCATTCATTTTTAATTAAATCAATGTTCACTAAAATCCAAATTTCTTTCCTGCAGCTTCACCCTAAAGTCCTGTGACTCAAAAGCCAAGTCATATTTTTTTTCAGGTAAAAATAGAAGTACATTTTTTCTCTGTTGAAATAAAGGGTAAGCTCAACTTAGGGACCTGTCCTTACAGTTTTCTTGTCAAAAAATAAGAGGTTTTCCATTTCCTTCTTCTGGACTATGTATTGACTTCCAGTTTAATATTCCTTAGTGGTCTCCCATAAGCTTCTTTGCCACGGTTTTCTTGGCCATCTGCTGTTGAGACTTGTTCTGTTGAAGATACAACCTACTTAAAAGGCTAACTATCTTCATACTTTTGAACAGCAGATAAATAAATATCTTATATTCTCAGAATGGCTGTGAGGATCTTTGAAGATCCAACTCAAATACCTGATTTGACAAAGTCAACTATGTAACTCCATACAAAGAAGTCACCACATTCATGTTGGAAGTCCATCAAATTGTTGGATCATTTCAAAGGCAACTGAGCTGAAACGAAGACATCAGAGACTTGACTCAAAGGGTCATCTTCCACCTGAATTATCAAGTGGAAATTTCACATAGGTCAATTTCTTATTTTTGCTACAAAAGCGTGAATTGGAACATTCTTAGTTAACTCACATTTATTACCACTTGTACAATTTTTAGGTACTGCTTGCCTTGTTTGACGAGGGTATGCCAGCATTTCAAATTCCTTACGAACTGATGTTCTTTCAAAGAACTTTCCTAGTAAGATAAAGAGGAAGGAGAGAGAAGGTTGTCTCTTGCTGATAGTGCTACTGCTTACCACCATTCTTTGTTGCTTTCTTCTGCTCATCAGTCATTCTTTTTGATTAAAAACATCAGAGAAGCTACAGTAACAAGGTGGCAGCAGAAGGCAGTACCTTCTCAGCAAACAAATAGGAAGAAAACATGAATTGTGTTCTAGTTTGTCTTTCTGACCTGCCTTTGCAGTCATAGTAGAAACAGAAGGAATGTAAGAACAATAGCCACATTCTGTGGTGTCCTAACATCAAAAAAGGAGAAATGGATGAAAGGCTGAGCTCTATAGAGATAAGATAAGAAGGCCCTCTATCTGAAGGGATATTGAGCCAAGATAGGGAGAAGTACAAAAAGCAGAAGGAACAATAAATATCTTGAAGTTGCCTGCTTTGCATTATTTCCCCACCTAATTGCACTCTGTTCTCTGTGATCTTCACCGCCCCAAAAATATTTTCCCAATTGCTGAAGTGTGAGGGTGAGTTAGTCTTAATCTATTTGTTTGTGAAATACCAATGGATAAATTCATATATATGTATTTAGAAGGAATATTTTCACAACCTATACAAAAGCTTAGAGGAGCTGAGTTTATATACCTTGGCCTCATTTAACCCTTGCTTATCAAAGAAGCCACAAGCTTTTGGGTTCATACATACATACATACATACATACATACATACATACATACATACATACATACATACATACATACATAGTCCAACGTTAAGACTTAACTCATGATTTACAAAATACAATGGCTGGGTTAACATTATAGGTAGCCTCAACTTACAACCAGTTGCTTAGTGACCATTTGAGGTTCTGACAGACTTACTGGGGGTACTTGTAACCAGGATTTGAAGTTCTGAGAGTCGTTCTCCCCACTCATGGTTGCATGACTGCATTTTGAGCAGTTATCAGCCAGGTAGCACTTATGGATGTTCACAGTGTCCCATGGTCAGGTAACTGTGCTTTATCTATTTATTTATTTGTATCCTATCATTATTATTTTTACAAATCACTCAAGGTGATGAACATATCCAACCTGCCTTTGTTTTACAATGGTTTTGCAAAAAAACAACAACTAGTGTTGACTTCTGGTTTTTTGTCAAACCACATTGATAGCAAACCAATGGCCATTTCAAAAAAGGTCATAAATTTTAAATTGGTTACATGACCTCTCTGTTTTATGACTGTCATGAGTTTTGACCCTGTTGGGCAGGGACGATTATGGTCATAACTGAAGGACAACCTGTACACACCAAGTCAAACAAGACTTGCCTCATAGTGTGTAAAGGCAACCAAAATGAGAGTGGGGAAAATAATTGAAAACATTATCCAGTGTGTTCCATGTATCTTTCTTGCCATCAAATGTACAACATATGTTGTTTAGGCTTCCAGTAGTGTAAAACATCCAATTTCATAATCAGAGGATGCCTCTGAAGAAGGCAAAACAAAACAATTAAATGACATGCTGGATAAAAATCTAGTCAAATACATTTTCTTAACCTCAGGGCATCATCTGCAACAGCTCAGTGAAACAGAATAAGATAGAAACCACAAGGAGCCATATTCAGAAAATATAAAATGCTCTGCTTCTCTCTACTGATTGAAATGTTTGCATAACAGACAATTCAACAAAGTGATCTGAATTTGGCACCCATCAAAAACCGTCAGTAAAGTTTTCTTAAGCTGCTACCTCTTATGGCTTCAGTTTGTTCAATGAGAGTGGTGGGGTTTTTTGTTTTTTGTTTTACTAGAATAACAATGGAGCTTCCATCATTTGAGATATAAAATGCCATCACAAGACTCATCACAAGACCCTCACCTGATGTAACCCTTCCATCACAAAAGCTACTGACCACATGGAGCCCTTATAAGCAAAAACACCAACAACACCAACACTGACATTCCCTAAATTCTGCTGAAGATGTTAACTAGCCTAGTACGAAACGTTTGGAAAGCAACCCAAAGCTCAGAGAACGAACCTCCAGACTCACAAAATGCCATCTATTGGTTTTAAATGGCCTTCTCTTCTTTCCATATTGTTCCAGCATTCAACAACCCAAGAAAAAAATATTAATAACCACAATATTTAAGAAATATGTTTATGCCTATTTGGTGCCCCCTAAACACCTACAGTGGTACCTTGGTACTCACTGTTAATTGGTTCTGGGAGGTGCGGTGAACACCAAAAATGATGAGTACAAAACAGTTTTTTTTTCTCATAAGGAATAATGTAGTGAGTCACAAGGAGCTGACACTGACAGGTTCTAGCTTGTGCGTTGAGTACCAAACAAATGATGAGTCCCGTGACAAAATTTTCACATCAAAATGCAAAGAGATTAGACAACCATTGGTCTGAAATGGTACAGGGTTTCCCACTTGATCAAGGGGTTGGGCTAGAAAACCTCCAAGGTCTCTTCCAACTCTGTTAGTCTATTATAAATGTGTTGAGTACCAAATTTGATGAGTCTGAAAGCAGTTGAGTACCAAGGTACCCTTGTAACTGTAATGGACAATAGGGACAGCCTTCAGGAAGGGGAGGAAGAGCTGCAACCAAGACAAATGATCAAATAAATGAAATCTAAGTCCAGGGCAGAAATGTAATTTCAGAAAGCATCACAGACACGACCCTCTTTCATTTTTAAGAAGAATAAGGGAGGAGGACATACATGCAGAAGCATTATCTATGGATGAGCATATCTGCAAGTATATACATAGGTCCCTTCCAACTCTATGATCCCATGAAAGAGGTTTCCATTTTCAAAGTCCTTTCACTTAATTCTGGCTTTTCTGGATTCATGTTTTTGATACTAGTTTATGGTTGGAGATGACAGAAGGTGTTGATGATAATGTTTTTATAGCACAACTTCGCATCACGTTGTAGTGTAGGAGGTAAACAAGTTTTCGACCAAGAAATCTGTTAGGAACCAAGAGTCGGATTCCAAGGGCATAGAAGCATATGGTAATGATGAAATTTCAAGATACTACTGTCATAAACATAGTTCTAACATCTATTTATTTTTTGGCACAGGCATTTATACAGAAAAAGGCTCATGTTTTACCTAAACCCATTCCGTGTGAAGTAGCCCAGTCAGGACAAGGGGCTATTGGAAGTAGCTAATAATGGTCTTCCAATACTTTTCATGTGTCTTTACTATCTAGAGATCTCAGCAATGACTCTGATAACTAGGAATTCTGGGAAATGAACTCCTCCCATCTGAAAGTAAGGCTTTCATTAGGAATGAGGGCCAGAATTTGGTTCTTTAGATTCAAGAAGCTCATTCTTATCTTTATCCCAAGATTTAAAAAATCTGAAGAAATCATTTCTTGTGTATATTGATTACTTATTGATGAATTCATAGAACATGATTCATTGGATTATTTAACTGGTCCAGTCTCTTTTCTGAATCCACTAAACCAAAATGATACCAGGGCAATTGTAAGTCAAATTACTTCTCCCTAATTGGCCATGTTGTTTAAACAACGGAGTAAAATTTTGTCCACACAGCCCTCTAAGAAAATGAGAAAGGGGCACAGTGTGATTGAAAATGTAAAGAATTTGATTACCGTACTCACTGCCAAGGTGAAGCAATCGAGAACATGCTTCCCAAATACATCGGCTGTACATCCTACACTATGCCAATTGATGCAGGTCTAAGTAATACAGAAGGAGCCTATGGCAAAGTCCCTTATGGACCTTATGGACCAAGAGGTGGAGAGCTGATTTGGGAGCAATAGAAAAGAAACACTGAATCCGAGATATATGGAAAAAACAAACTGCTGTAGTTTATTCTTTTCAGACCCTTAAGCATTAAGTGTCAGAGGTTGAACACAAAGATACTTTGGAGGGTCAGCAGTCCAAACCAAGAACTCAAAAGTAATTTCTCAAAATACAGAACAATGTTAAACTAAGGGAGAAAATAGGGCAAGCGGCAGCAGTTTGAGGGTTGTTTGCACCAGGAGACTCCATGGATATTCCAGCCTCAGCATAAAGACAATTCCCTTCTTGGGAAGTCTCTGGATTTTTCTTGTCTTCTAATGAGGCTCTCCAATATGAGGGATCTGCTTATGGGCCTGAAAGACAACCTGGGCTCCAGCCAAACATCATGTAAGGGTGAGGAATGTTTTTATACAGGCCACGATAAGAGTAATTCCAGCTAGTGTTTCCTTCACAGGCTTCACTTGGCCATTATTTTCTGTTCTCTGTCATCTCCCTTCTACACCTTCTTCTCCAGCCACCACATCTGCTCTTTCAACAGAGAAACCTTTAAGCTTGGCCAGCCCTGTATCCACTGTCAATCAGCAGTTGTGACTTAGTGATGAGGATGCTGGTGTTTTCACCATATTTCACCCTACTTAGGCCTCAGATAGCCTTTTGGGATGGGCTTTCTGGGGCTTCAGATTTTCCATGGGGTATGTAGGCACCAGCCACACTTGTTTTTTTGGTTGCTTGAATCACTTCATCTCCCGTTTGGAGTAAACCACATGACCCGGGGGAAGTCTCTTGTCCAACTTTTGTCTTGCTTTTAGCTTGTCTTGGAGAAGAATTTTTTTTTTCCAGTGATGTGAACTGATCACCTCCTTCTGAAGGAATAGAGAGCACTCCATCATTCTCTTCAACCCGCTGCTAAATCTGACGTCATCAAACTGGAACCAGGTTGGCTTGCAGGCTCCACCCATTTTTTAAGCAGATTGATATGATTGCTTTGAAGGGCGGTGTCCAGGTAATCAGGATTTCATAACTGTCTGGTCCTTTGCGACAAAACACTGAATAAGGCCCTTGCCACTGAGCCAGCAATTTGCTTGCAGTGGAATGGAGGAACAGTAACACTCTCTGTCCTGGATGAAATTCTCGCTAGATAGTATGCTGGTCATAGTATAATTTTTTATGCACTTGAGAGTGCCTTATGTTGTCTGAAGCCAACTTCCTTATCTGGTCTAGCTTGTCCCCTATTTGAAGGATATAGCTAATGTTTCTTGAAAGAGACTTGGCCTTTCCCTCCCAAATTTCCCTAACCATTTGAAGGGGTCTTCTGACTTTTGGACCACATAATAACTCATAAGGAGAGAATTCCATAGAAGTCTGAGATAACTCCTGATAAGCAAACAATAAGACCAGGAGCCACCTGTCCCAGTCAGAACCTGTCTCTGAAATGTATTTTCTCAGCATTTCTTTAAGGGTTTGGTTGAATTGTTCCACTAAACCATCTGTCTGAGGGTGATAAGGGGAAATTTTGATTCTCTTCATTCCCATTTTTTTATAAAGGAGATTCATAGTTTGGCTTGTAATGTTTTTCTCATGGTCTGTAACTATTTCACCAGGGATTCCGATTCTAGAGAACAATTCTACTAAGGTTGAGGCAATCTCCTGGCTGGTATCTGTTCTGAGGGCAAATGCTTCAGGATAACTTGTGGCATAGTCACACACTACAAGGATAAATCTATAGCCTCGTTGACTTTTTGCTAACGGACCTATTATGTCCATAGCTATGGTTCTGAAGGGAATATCCACTATGGGAAGAGGGAACAATGGGCTCTTCTTTGGATCCTTGAGGAGTTCTGATTTTTGGCATTCTTTACAACATGCACAAAACTGGCAAGTATCAGCATACATTCCTGGCCACCAAAAGACACGTGCAATTCTGGCATATGTACGTTGATGCTCCTGGTGTCCTGTCCAGGGTATAGTGTGGCTGATTCTCATTATTAGAGATCTGCATGCCATGGGCACAACTAATCTAGAACCATATTTGTCAGTGACATACAGAATGTCATTCCTTTGGGTGACCTTTTTACCACCTGGCAATAGGCTCCCCATTTGTGAAAATATCTTCCATAGAGAAGGATCAGATGCCTGGAGCTGTCCTATATTTTCAGGGAGTTCCCACTCAGATTCTGTTCTTTCTTTAGGATTGTTGACTTGGGTCTCCATGCACAGAGTCTCCTCTTTCTTCTTCTTCTTTTGAGTTTTAGGTTTCTTAGTTTTCCCTGGGGCCTCACTCAGGGTTCCCTGGGGATCAGGTAGCCTTTCCCACAATCGTTGAATTTGGGATTGAGCCTCAATGGTGAGAGCAGGGTTTTCCTCCAAGAGTTCCCTCAAGTTTGGGAGATCTTGCCCTAGGATCATGTCATAAGGTAATGTGGGATTCACTCCCACATGGAGAGAAAAAGCTCGCCCCCCAACTTCTACTGGGACCTTAGCCACAGCATGAGGTCTGGATTCACCATCAGCCCCCAAAATGAGAAGTTGTTGACTTGGGATATACATCTGGGGGGATACATGTGTACTTTTAATCAAACTGTGGGAACATCCTGTATCAAGGAGTGCTTTCAGTGGTTGGCCATTGACCACTGCAGTTGTCAGTTGTAGTTTAGTTACGGTAACTCCAGGCATCTCCTCCACCACCTCATACATGGCTAGGGGACACTGTTTAGTCTGATGTCCTCCTGTATGGCAATGAGAACACTCATGTGGCTTTCCTACCCTTGGTCTATTGCTTTTAGCATCACCTTCAGTGATCATAAAAATCTGACCACTGATATCTTTCTCTGTACTACTTTTAGGAAGTCCCTTGGTTGACCAGGTTGTATCGTTTGTGGCCCAGGGCCCCTCCTTACCACCAGGATGGCATTTGGTAGTTCTGGTTGGCTGGGCTTTCTGACTGCTTTTTAGCCTATAGCCAGCTATCTTCTCAAGTGGGGCTTCCCCTTTTGGGGAGCTGTTGTCCCTTTTCCTAGTTTCAGGGTATCTGGAAACAGAAGTGTGGTGAGCCAATAAATAGTTCTCTGCCAGTTCTAAAGCTTGATTACAGTTGTCTGGTTGGTGTTCTAGAACCCAGTGCTGTACTGCTTCTGGAAGGATGGTAACAAATTGTTCTAAAACTACACACTCAAGCACTTCTTGGGAGGTCCTCATTTCAGAATACAGCCACCTCCTGGCAAACGCTCTGAGCTTATTCAAGGCTTCTCGAGGTCCTTCCTCTTCTTTGAATATATATCTTCGAAACCGTTGCCAGTAAGCCATAGAATGGCATTCAAACCGCTGCTGAATTGCAGCCTGAACCATTTTATAGTCAGCAGACTCTTGGGGTGAAAGACTTTTAAAAGCTTTCAAGGCCTTTCCAGTCAGACAGGGGACTAGCCATGGTAACTTTTCTTCTTTTGGCAAGTGGTATGCAGTAGTTGTTCTTTCAAACTTTGTTGAATAAGAGTTCACATCCTCATTCTCCCCCATCTTCCCTAGCTTTGGAAGGTGAACAGTAGGAAGGGTTAAGGAAGAAGCACCCCATCTGCAGAGCTCCGAACTAACTGACATCTCCTTCTGATGCCTTTGCTCATGGTGATCCCCTTCGTCTCGGGCACATCTTTCCCTTTCTAGCTGATCTTGGCATGCTTGCTCCTGCCAGTGCTGTTCTGCGTCATCTAGAGCTTGTTTCTGGTACATCAGGGCTTGCAGAATCACTGTGATGGGATCTACCTTGCCTGTAGCCTGGCCTGTAGGTGCTGACTTCTTTAAAAGTGGACTTTGGGTTGGTTCATCAGAAGAGACGTCATCCTGGTTTGAGTTAACCGCTACATCTTCTCTGTCCATCTTTTCACTCACGGCAAAATGCTGTCGCTGTATTAATTTACAGTAAGCTTGGGTTTGGGCACCTAGTACACAATGTCTTAATTTAGCACCCTGAGGGATCCTCTCTGGCATTCTTTTCAAGGGTCAGTTGCTTGCACTAACCAGGCCTCTTCTGCAGCCCACTTCTGACACCAGTGTGGCAAAGTTGCTCGTAGACAGAGAGGTGGGGAGATGACTTGGGAGTAATAAACAAACACCAGACCCTAAATATATAGAAAACCTGATGTAGTTTATTCTCCCCAGACTCTTCAGAATTCAGAGTCAGGAGTTGAACTCAAAGATTCTTCGGAGTGTCAGCGGTCCAAACCAAGAACTTAGAACATCAAGAAAGAAAATGGGATTAGCAGCAGAGCAATTTGAGGCTTGTTATTCTCCCTTTGTTATCAAGAGATTCAACGGGTGTTCCAAGCTTGGCATGAAGGTAATGTCCTGCTTGGGAAGTCTCTGGCGCTTTTTATTCTACGTAAGGCTTTCCAGTACGAAGGACTTGCTCTATTATGGGCCTGAAAGGTGAACTGGGTCCTGGATAAACATGCTAGAAGAATGGGGGAGTCTGTTTATACAGGCCTTGTAAGGGTACTTCCAGCTGGTGCTTCCTCTTCAGGCTTCACTTGGTCATTGTCCTCTGCACTTTGCCATTTCACTCCATCTTCTTCTCCAACCTTCATGCCTACCCTCTCAAAAGAGCAGCTTTTGAGCTTAGCAGCCTTGAGATCAGTTACTTGCTCTCAGGAGCTAGGGGTTACTTACAATAGGGTTGATGTTTTCCCTTCAACAAAGGGCCATTGATGTAATAAAGCCTCACCAACAATGTTCAAGCACAAGGCATCATGGGATACTAGGAAGGAATTTAAGAAGTGAGAAGGATTTCATGTTCCTTCATATACTGTTTTTTTAAAAACCCTATTAGTGTTACCTGCCAGTTCCAAAACAATAGGTTGTAACTATGGTTAATGAGCCAGTGGAATTTATGCCAAGGCCTACAGTAGGCTTGAATTTGCAAGAAAATGCTCCCATCCCAAACTCATTTCCCTGCTGTTGAATGGATATAGACATTGGCATGATCAATGACTTTTAATTCGAGAAACGTCTACTGTGTAATTAAAAGGAGTCGGTGGCCAAGAGAAATCAGCAGAAGCTTCAGAGAGAAATTTCAGAGGAATATTGTTTACAAGCAACTTGAAAGAACCATTTAGGATCAAAGTACAAATATACAAAGAGCAGATGTTAGTGGGTTAAGCAAAATAAGAGAACCACAGAAACACAGCAAAATGGTTTGAAATTAGAGGTCAGATCTGTCTGTCCTAAAAGCTGCTGTGATTGAATGTACTCCTTATTTTGGGTGGGGATTTTTTTTTAAAGTGATTGATTAAATGTGTGCATGAAGGAGCCTTCTCATTTTTACCCATTTCTGCATGCTGCTTTATCACAATAGGATAAATGTCAGCCTTGGGAGCCATATTTGTAGAAGGCCTCTGCGGCTGCCACATTTAGTGCCAGGGAAAATGGGAGGGGGGGTATTCACAGTGAGCTGGGGAGAGTAGACACAACAACATTCTTCCCCAGAGAGTCAAGGACGTGTCAGCCTGCACCTGGAAGAGTGCCAGGAGGAAGAACCTC
>JANHFL010009843.1:0-16981 GCA_032468155.1 Oxyrhabdium leporinum | reverse complement strand
CAACCTTGGCAACTTTAAGACTTGTGGACTTCAACTGGAAGTTGCCAAGGTTGGAGACCCCTGATCTAGGGCACATTTGCACAGGAAATTCTGGCTTGTCCCATGACCTGCATTGGCATCTATTTTTTATGACCTTCTTGAGATGACCACAGCAGGAATGTAGCCCCCTTCCCAGTTCAGCACAGTACATAACTGAGCAGTGAATCTTGACTTGGAAAGACCTGGTTTAAAATATCCTAGACTGGAAAAACATTAACCTTTCAGACTGGGATAGCAGTCGGGGCAAAGCAGAGAGATTTTTCCTGGCCCAAAGTTCTGATAAGTAGCAGTTAAAAGGAATAGTCACCCTCAAGAGATACCCTGGGTTGCAATTTCTTAGAATAACTTTAACATTTAAGTACAATATATATATCCAAGTCTATATCTCACTATAGACAGTCCTCAGGTTACGATCACAGTTGAGCTCGGCATTTACAGTATGTTGCTAAGTGAAACATTGGTTAAGTGGGCTTTGCCCCATGTTACGGCCTTTCTTACAACAGGTGTTAAGTGAATCATTGTAGTTAGTAATATGGTTGTTAAGTGAATCGGGCTTCCCCATTGACTTTGCTGGTCAGAAAGTTGAAAAGGCAGATCACATGACCCTGGGATACTGCACCCGTCATAAATATGAACCAACTGCCAAGCATCTGTATTTTGATCATGTGACCATGGGGATACTGCAATGGTTGTAAGTGTGGGAAATGGTCATAAGTCACTTTTTTCAGTGCCATTGTAATTTTGAATGAACTGTTGTAAGTCGAGGACTACCTGTATTAAGCATTTATCAGTTTGATGAGAGAAACACAGAGATATTTCATTTCAACCCTGAGCTACAAATATTCTCCTTTACTAATAAACACAGAGGTATGCACAGAAATTTTGTGTCGTTCACATATAGACAGATTCTACTTGATTTGGTTCCATGCCAAATTCGGGACCATGAAATCAAGAAAAAAAAAGAAGAAGATTCTGATGGACAGGTGAGCTGAACACATTCATTATTTCCACTGCACAAACCATAAAACTATTTGAGGTGACAAACAATTGAATATTTTTGACTGCAGGGCTGTGTACTTGTTCACAGCACTTCTCATCTTCATCTGAAGAAATGGTCATAATATACTTTGATTTCAATCAAATAACATAGAAAATAATATATGCCTTGTCTCTTAAGATTAGTTTAAACGTCTTGGAGCTGAGTTCCACTTACTCAACTTGCTGTCATTTTAGAAACATAAAAGTGTATCTGATCAGTTAAGAATCACTGAAGGACCCAACAAGGGAAGAGAGAATCTTGCAGAGGGAAAGCTTCTGCTTGGTGGCTTCAAGCTACCACAATTTTAAAAATGATGTGCTTTTAGGACAATATAAGTAGCCCAGCATTTCTCTTGCTAAGCGAGACAGTTGTTAAGTGAGTTTTGCCCCATTTTACGACCTTCCTTGCCACAACTGTTAAGTGAATCATTGCAGTTGTTAAGTTAATTAAATGAATCTGGCTTCCCCATTGACTTTGCTTGTCAGAAGGCCGCAAAAGATGACCACAGGAACTGTCATAAATACGAATCAGTTGCGCAGCATCTTAACTTGGATCTCATGACCATGAGGATGCTGCAATGGGCATAAGTGTGAAGAACAGTCATAAGTCGCTTTTTTCAGTGCCCTTGTAACTTTGAACAGTCACTATATGCACTGTTGTAAATCAAGGAGTACCTCTATTTCCTAATCTTGGCTACTTAAAGATGTGTGGACTTCAAACCTCCGAAATATCCAGCCAGCAAAGCTACTGAGGAATTCTGGGAATTGAAGTCGAAACATCTTCAAGTGGCCAGGATTGAGAATATTATTTTAGGACAAGAAAATGGTGACCTTATTTCTATCAAAGAAATGTCGTTTGTCATGGAAAAATAGGAACAAACAGGTCAATATACATAACTCGTGACCTACTTTGCTATATGCAGCCTATCAGAACAGGATGTTCTTTTCTGTATGGTAGTACTGTATGGAGTGAAGAAGATAGGAGATGAGTATTGATAGAGTATCAAAGCTGTGTGATGCACAAGCAGACAATATTCTGTTCCCAAATCAGTATGCTGCACAAGAGTTTGTACGGAAGAGGAGTGAATTATTATTGTACCAAGATTCAACAGTTCCTCTATTCAGCTCGAGCGCATGAGATGATAACAGAAATATTATATGGGTTTTTAAATGGGTTTTAAATTTTTAGGGGTTAGTTTTAAAAACGGGGTTTTAATAGGATTTTTATATTTTTATATTTTTATATTTTTATGTGAACCGCCCAGAGTCCTCGGAATGGGGTGGTATATAAATTTAAATATAATAATAATAAAAAAAAATACTTACAATTACAAAATTTGTTAACAAGACTAGCAGCATTTTAAGACACCTAAGATACTAGAGCACTTGTTAAATCCTTTAAAATTAAAACACCTATGATTAGTTTTTATAGATATTTGTTATCTCATTAAAAATGTATAAATTTGATATGCCGATGTGAAGAAATGAGTGAAATGAAGTATTAGCGGTTCTTATGATGTCTAAAGAATGAGAGAGTGCATTCATTTCTATAGCAAGAATGTCAATGGATCTAAAATTACAGTTTATACAACAAAAAGTAATACTTAAAATTGATTGGTTCCATTACATTTGTATATAAAAGGACTGTCAAAAACAGAATTTTGTGGTAGATGTAATAAGGATAATGCTTCTTTAAAACAGGTTTCTACAATGTCCTAAAAGGATTCTCCATGCCCTTTCTATGGCAGAAGTCTGATATTTCAGCATTAGAAAGATATGTGTCTGGCTCCATTTACTCAATGGCATGAAAAGCTGATTGGCCTTGATGCTTATGAGGATGTTGCCGATAGATCTAGACTTCGTATAGACAATGAAATATAGCTCATTTATACAGAATAAAGTAGGCTAATGTATTAGAAATATGTTGTGTAAATGTGTTAGAAATATGTATGTACTTAAATAATATTTGCATTAAGCAAGTATCTATAGAATTGTAACTGTTTAGTTACAATTACAAAAAAGTCATTGTTTTTTGTTATATTTCTTTTACATTTCTGTTACATGTTTTTTCTCTTTGACTATGTATGTATCATCATCACTATCATTTTTATGTTTTGCTCTCTATTTTTGTTATTAAAAAGTAATAAAACAATTACTTAAATAAAGTTCCTTTTTGACTCAGTATGTTTCCTCTACACATCATCCCTAGAAACAATAATTGTCAGATGTCATAACACATTCTTAAATATGTAATCCCCCAAAGTATTTTATACAACATTCATTTTTACAATTATTCTATAACATGTCCGTTATTTCCATTTGATAGATAGTAACCTGAAATTGAGATATAGTAAGACTGAAGGCACAGTAACAAGTTCTCAATACAGGGATCCATGCTTTTTGAATCTAGCACTAGAATTCATGCAGTATTCATTTTTACAATTACTTTATAACACATCCCTTATTTCCATTTTGTGGGTAGAAACCTGAAATTGAGATATAGTAAGACTAAAGGAACAGCAGCAAATTCCCACGACAGGGATTCCTGTCTTTCAAATCCAATACCAGAATCCAAGTGGGCTAACCAATGAGTCTCTCTCTGACTGATTTCTACATCATGCTTTAAAAAGCTCCGATTATAGCCAGTCCCTTTCTATCTAAACCGCTTATCACAAGATAGAGAATCTATGATGCTCCAGAAGTTGCTGACCACCAGCTGCCAGTATCCCTCACAGTTTGCTATGTCAGCTGAGGTTTCTCTGAAAAATGGCTCAGCAACATATGGAGAACCATCACAGCTTCTTCTCTGAAATCTGAACTGTAAAATCTTAGAAGAGAATTTGATTCATGTTCCCTTAACTCCCTGGACCCATAGCTGATCTGGCAATAGGTTGCCCTACATCAGACTGGGACAACCTGGCGTCCTCCAGATATTTGAGGCTAAAATGCCACTCTCTTTCCCCTGGCCATGCTGCCTGTGCAGGAAGAGAAAGAAAATTCAAAACTTCTGTAAGGCACCAGATTCAGCCTTAGAAGGAAAATATGGTATTTACTTCCAGACTCTATGCTTCTTTGGTACCTCTTTCCATTGTTGTAGCTTGTATTCCTCACCCTGCTTCTTTCTGCTTTCTGTTTCCTCTTCACCGTGTTTATTTCTGGAGAACTGTTTTTTATTTAGCATGCTTATGTTGGTTTGTTTTCTTGGCACTTCATCTCTGGCCATGCTGATTGGTTGTTAGCCAAAACCCTGTTGTAATTCATTGGATGCTGGAGATGCTGAGGGTGTGGCACTGCAAAGCCACAAGGATAGGAAGGGAATATTTAGTGCAAAGGATATGACTGGAAGGGTGGAGATAATCCATATGGAGCATGTGAAGGTTGAGCTGGTCTTTTGGAAGTATGTGGGCAGAGACAAGGAAAACAGGGGACCTGGGTGGGGGGATGGGAAAAGCACAGGAATGGACCCTAATAGAATAGGAAAAAATATTAAATGTATATGCCCCCAAGAGTTGCTGGGAGTCAGTCAGCATATAAATTTTGTATATTATCATCATCTAGGATCTAAAACAAATGATTCTCTGTGCCAAGCTTACTTGATGAAAGAAGGAGCAAAGTTTTATTATTTAAAAGATTGAGAAATGAAATATTTGCACTGTGGGCTAGGTAACCTCCCTAGTAGTGCAATTGTGAATCATCCTCTCCTTGCACCTTACTCTGATGCTCAAAATGCCCCTTTTCTCCTTCATCAGCCACGGGATGGCTGGTATTCTGGAGAAGACACTCTCCCTTCATATGTGGAATCCTTGTGGGTTTTTTTCTGGGTTTTTTTCAGAAACTAGATCGAGCCATAATCTTGACACACCATGCTCCTATCACGGTGCACATGTTGCAGGAATCCTGACTGCCCAACCATCACTATTATGTCTTTGCACCTCTGAAAATAATTACCAGTACATCAAACAAAGATGTCATCTTTCAGGATATAATGAGAGTGTTTTAGAGTTCCTATCCTTGACCAGAGCTCTTAATTGAGCATCCTGTGCTGGAGCGAACTTTGGCACTGGAAAACCTTTGGCACATTTAGTGATGCAGCTACATAAGCAGCCAGAAGAATCTGCCTTATGAGTCATTCAGTAACAAGGTCTTTGATTGTCCGTGACATTACCATCCAAGGCTACATTACCATCCAATTCGTAAATTGCAGCATCATGAGTTTCTGCCATAGAATAGATGATTAGGCAATTCAAATGGCCTTGTTCTACTATAGGCCACATGCAGACTTATTATTTATTTGTTAAATTTATATAGTTTTTTCCATTTAATTTTTTATTTTTATAGTGAATGGAGCATAAAAACCTGATCAGTGGAAAGATGATATATCTTAATATAGACTGCAAGACTTAATGAAACAAAGACCAAATCTTTCAAGGCTTTCACCTCACGCGTTTCAATAACTTCAGATAGTTCATATATAATCTTTTCTTTAGAACAGGGGCATCAAACTCATGGCCCGTGGATTGGATGCATCACACCCACCCCCGGTTTAGCAAAGGGGGAAAAAGTCACGATATATCACGTGACGACAATGTGACATTGCGAGTTTGACACCCAGGCTTTAGAAGAATGACAGGCTAAACTCTGGGACTATGCATCGTTATCCAAAATAATTCAGTAGGATACAGAATTTAAGTTGATATAGAATGAGTTTATGGATTATTCTTCTGCACGTCAGCACATCAATTTGGACAACATCGGAGGTTTGAACTGCTAACATATTTTTTAAAAAACATTAGAGCTTGCCTGATTTGTTACAATAGACCTTTTTGATTAGATAGAAGTTCTAATTATATCTAACTAAAATAAATTAGATAAGTTAGATAGAATAACATAGAATAGTCTGTAATCTAACATATTTTTTATATGTTAGTCTGTAATCTAACATAATCTAAAATATTTTTTATCCACTTTGGGAGACAGGAATTGGTTCTCTGTGGTTCCTTACCATTTTGCAATACGCTCAATCTCATAAAAATAAATAAGTGCTCTAATAAACATTTACACTGTACAGGTAGTCTTCAACTTACGACCATAATTGAGTCCAACATTTATGTTGCTAAGCGAGAAATTTGGTAAGGGAGCTTTGCCCCATTTTACTATTTTTCTCACTACATTTGTTAAGTGAAGCACCACCGTTCTTAAATTAGTAACACAGTTGTTAAGTGAATGTTTTCCCCATTGTCTTTGCTTGTCAGAGGGTCACAAAAGGGGATCACATGATTCCGGGACACTGCAACCGTCCTAAATGTGAATCAGTTGTCAAGCATCTGAATGTAAATCATGTAACCATGGGGATGCTGCAATGGTCATAAGTGTGAAAAATGGTCATAAGTTACTTTTTTCAGTGCCGTTGTAACTTTGAACAATCACTAAATGAACTGCTGTAAGTCAAGAACTAGCTATGTATATGAATTGCATGATAAAGATTACAGATTTCCACCATATATGATGTGTACATCACAACAAATGCAAATCAAAGTGAAACTTCCTAAGTATATAGGACTGAACTACATAATTATTATTTTAATCAACTAACACCTGTGAACGATTCTTAAAGACAGCAAACACAAAAATGATCCCTGGCGTGTGATTAACTGCATACATGTTGCATACATGCAATAAATTATGTTCAGACCTCCAAACATAAGCCTCATTCCAGCTCTTCTATCTAATGGATCTGAGGCAATTTTATCCTATTTAAATAAAATTTCCAGGTAGCTTTCCTATAGCATATAAGATATAAATGCCAATCTCATGCTTGAAGAAAAAAAATAAAAATTACAGCTTAGTGTCCCAGTGACTCATCTTTGATGAAAAAAGTTTGAAAGTCTATATTTTAATTACAATTTAACAAGAGGTTATAAAAATACTCACAGCCATTAGCTCTCCCCATACATTTGCTTTTTAGAATATAAGATATTTTTAGTATATCAAAACCAAATAAATAAACTTTCTCCTCTTGTGTGAACTGCATAAAAGGAAATAGTGAGTAGGGAAGAATTAATGGATATTCACAAGGGTGTGCTGGGGTAAGAATCTCTAAGATGGCAGGCATTGTGTTGCAGTCTAAGTCTGTCCATACATCTTGACTTTATGCCTGTCACCTTTCAGATTTTGACACCTCTCCATGGAGGGTGTTGGGAAGGACTTTCTGATTAAAAAAAGAACTATCAATATTTTAAATAAAAAGTAAACAATAACAAATCTAAAAAGTAAAACGTTTCACCCTTTTTTTTACAGAGGGCAGCTATAACACCAACCAGTATTTCATGTATTTTAATTTTCTGGCTGATCTTTTAATAACAGGGTGCTTTGCATTCAATCAGTATAGTTTTCTATTCTTTCTTTTCTTTCTTTGAAGCATGTACATATGTATATTTGTATTTCATATGATTGTGGGATAGGGCTGTTTTCATGTGAGTTGCCACCTAGATGTGGTGGGAGAGCTCAATCACTTCAGTGATCCTGAGAATGATACTAATGAAAGCGGAGGCTCCTGGTAGGATCACGTTTGAAGGAGAGGACCCAACCCGAGATGAGGGATGAAGATAAAAGTAACAGAGAAGATGGGGCTCTGCATGTATGAAGAAAACCAAGCTACCTAGGAATAGGAACTTTTCAGGGTGCATTTTCTTCTCCATCAGTCCAAGGTGTAGATAGGAAACAGCAAAGTTGGGGAGAGGGGAGCAGAGCATCCCAGATCCTAGGTAAATTCAACTGCACATCTTCACGTAGTTCATATGGCAAGAGCCTTTCCCTAGGGAACACTCAAGAGTGTCTACAAGTCATACTAGGACAAATAAAATATTTCTGATACTTGTAACCATCACTTATTGGTAGGGTTTATCTGGTGGCTCTCCCGCATAGGTATATGAACAAGTCGTGTGCAGAATAATGAGGTGACATGTATGCTACATGTGGCATGGAATGAATCCAGGACTTTAATATCATAACCATAAACAACATCCTGTCTTCAGTCACACTCATTTAGGAATATCCATTTCCCTGAAGCCATGAACTTTTCTGCTATGTATCTAGTCCCAAACAGAAGGATCATAATTAATGTACTATATTTATTTATTTATTTATTTATTTATTTATTTATTTATATCACTCTGTTTATAGTCTGCCTTTTCTCCAACTAAATAATGGTCTTTATATATTTTTTCCTCTTCCTCCTCTTCTCCTCATAATAACCCAACCAAGTAAGCCTAGCTGAGATATAATGTCTGGCCTATTGGTTGCAAACAGCAGACGGGCCCTGAAGGAAGAGTAATGCTATTAAATTTGAAATTTTAAAGGAAAACCAGGCTTTCCCCAACTTGGCAACATATCAATTGAAAAATCAAAATACATCCAGTTACCTATGGGAAAGTTTCTATATCATGAAATCTTCTAGTGCATGGACCATTCTTCTGGAAAAGAAAACAAGATATCTTTGGGACTGTATCCCAGGCTTTAATACCAACGTGGACAATGCAAATCATGCAGAGTCTACGCAGGACAAAGAGCGGCGGTAGTGGTTGGACATTCAACATGGAAGCTAGTGAAGCGCATGGGCACGATTGTCTCTTAGCCCGTTGAGCCACTCAGCCAGTTGAGATCAGCAATTCCAGCACATGGTACAGTCAGTCTTATACTTGAGCCACCTGCAGAGGTGGGATACCATTTTGGGAAAACAATCCCAACGTTTCCACCACCAGTGTCCTGACTATAATGGGAACAAGAACAGCAGTTCGCAATGTAGAACCAGAACAGATGCGGGGATTCAATATTTCCTCTGCATCAACAGGCAGTGAAAATGATCATCAAAAAAGCTCTGTCACAATGTATTGACTGATGAATGGGTACTAAAAGCACCAGGCCTATTTTCTAAGATAACTTTTTTTCCTTTGTGAGCTACCTAGATTATTACATATTAAGATAAGTGGCTGTATATATTCCAGAAGTAAATAAATCAATAAGTAAATCTGAAAAATGAGTTTGAAAATTTAGTCTTTTGGGCTGTAGATTAGGCTACTAGAGCTTTATGCCATTTCAGGTTGCTCATTACACCCTCATAAAAACCAAATACACACTGCCACTATGCAGATGTGAGATAGCCTAATAGTAGATTGCAACTCATTCCTGGCCTCTCTTACATCGTCCATTGGGAAAGTAGGTGCTTGAGACATTCGTTTGCCCAGAACTAAGATTGCCGCTGTTGTGAGTTCATGCAGTTGCCAAGTCAACGGTCAGACAGAAGTCTGTGCATCCAGACCTGCCCAGGTTTTTGTTATGGGCAAAGGCAGCAATGACACTGTCACAAAGGAGCTGTGGGCACAGCAAACTTTTCTTTCCTTTGCAACATGCTTTCCTCTAGTTATTAGTCTTTTAGCACACAGCGCCTTGACCCATGGCAATGGTTTGAACGGGCATGTTTACTTTCCAAAGTGGCAAATGTCCATCTCTCTGGCAGCCTTCTATGTAGAGTATTCTGTCACAGCATGTGTACTATTATGCTAAGGTATAATGACTCATGAACCACTAATCTGAATCCATATAGTGCCAAGTGAGCAAGGATGCTACCTTCATTCTCACCTGAAGGATCAGATGATCAAGTAAAACCGTGAGCTAGAACTGATGTATTGGAGCACAACACCCAAACTATTACACAATGGCCTTCTCAGCCTTTGGCAATCTTCCACTGACACAGCACTTTTGGTAATCAAAAGCAATCTCTGCCACATTCCTGCACTGAAGGCACAGTTACAGGTTGCTTCTCTGGAACTGAACTGTACAAAAAAAATGGCTTCATTAGTCATCTCTGAAGAGGGTGTACCTTGTCTTCAAGGATAACAGGTGGAATGGTACATGTACACACACACACATACATATATATATACAGTATATATATACAAACACAGGAAGATGGGAACACAAATTGACCAAATAATTGCAATGCAGAGAGTCTCATTCTGATATATAAATACATCATGGTGGATTTAACTGTAGTCAAAGAATCATCAAATATAATCTACTCTACATTGAAGCAGCATTCAGTGGGAATTTTTCCTGCTGACATCCTGCTCCCATTGACCTTATGGAAGTTATGGTGCACATGTGGATATATGACATCTGTCTGTTTTCCCAACATCTGTGGGGAATGCCATGCGTGCAAGGCCATCCATCCAAAGCCATTTTTAAAGGTTGTGGGATCACAATGCTGCAGGCTTCAAGGTACCAAAATGTTTTCCCATGATAATTCAAGGAAAAGTACTCCCGCATGGGAGAATTAGTAGGCACAGACCATGTTCCTGCTTGGGTTCCTTCTCCTGTTTGGTGAGGGATGCCCTATCCCTTTTAGGAAGCACTGGCTCAAATTGCACGTGGTCTAAGTAGCTTGACCCTGAAAAATATCCCAGGAATGAAGACCCTAACTGAAGTGCATACAGATATACTATACACAGGTAGTGATCCATTTAGATGCTTACAGGTTATATTCACTCATCTCCTGATCAATGGCCTCCTGTTTTTTGTTTTTCCTACGATGTATGATGGATTGCATGTTTGACAAGTCATTCTCATTTAACTCATGAATAAATCTCAGCTAAGATTGCTAAAGAATCACTTTTCTGGATGTTATTTTCTGAAATGCCTAAATGTAAAGTTGGCCTTCGCAGCAGACATACACTCATAGTAGATGTCAGTTGTGATTCTACAACCAGAGAAGGCGCAGTGCAGAAGTTTTCCAAGTCTTTAGTACTTGGTCCAAACCATGTAGGGAGTTTATGATAACTTAGCACATCTCAGATATCTTCTAGCATGCTAGTAGGTAGTCTTGTGCATCAACTCTTAGATCCTGATAAATGCTGGTGTCCACCCTTACTTAGCAGTCAGACTGTCCCACTGATTCTGGTTCCTTAACCATACACTTTGTGAAGGATATTCTCCTTTTCATTGTCCACTGGGAGGCCAGTCTGGATGGCAGAGACAATATGGCAAGCTCTGGAATAGCATATGCTTTGCAGAAAAACGATAGGAAGTGGATCCTAAACTGGAAGGATCATAAATGGGAGATCAGGTGAGAATGCTCGCTTTCAAGGCAGAATCCAAGCACACATCTCAGCGTGGTAAATGACTGGTAAGTTGTATTAAGCCAGAGTCTGCCTCTCCAGAGTGGTAAAACAACAGTAAACATGCGGGTGGAATTACTTTTCTACTTCTGATGTGTTTGTAGGCTAGCAGGAATGGAGGATTATCTTTCTATGATGGTAGTCAAAAGCAGTCTGTCAGAGTTGTGTGCATTTCCTTTTGTCCTGCTGTTGCTTAACTACCAACATACACTAGATTGTATGTAAAATAGTGATGTTCACGTCTTCCCATATTGTGTGTCCACAATGCAGAGGTTTGGTGGGGAGCTAGACCTTGGCCTACTATGAATTATGGGAAAGTGGAGACAAGAAATATGCACAGGTATATGGTTAAAAATCTATTTGATCTCCAAGAGTATGATTTTTCTTTCTTTGGCCACTGCTCTCTGCTGCTCTCCACAGTTTGTTTTCCACCTCTTAATTCCTGACTATCTTTTCCTTTTCAAGCAGTTATGGAGCACCAAAGTGAGGATGGCTGGTATATGTGGAAAGATCTGCATCATCCTTTCAGGCTGATTTTGCAACACAGGGCAAAACATCCATCCTAGCTCAGTGGCAACTGCAATGCATGTTCAAAAACTTTGTTTTGTAATAACACAATCTCGGGAAAGGATGCCAGGAAAGAAATGATTTATATTTTACTCTTTCTCTGCTTACCATTTTGCCTCTGTGTTCCTAGATTGTAGCTGGAACTTAGTTTTCATGGTTGAAGGTAAAATAATAATCAACTCCTCAGGAAGGCTGAAATATCCATTGCCTACATAACATTTCTTGCATATTTCTGTCAATGTGTTTTCCTTCCAAAGTCCCTTTCGCATGACAGAATCTGTCAAAACTTAGTCTGTACAGATTGATAGAGCATAGACTAACTGG
The DNA here is from genome assembly GCA_032468155.1 of Oxyrhabdium leporinum. Classification (NCBI taxonomy): domain Eukaryota; kingdom Metazoa; phylum Chordata; class Lepidosauria; order Squamata; family Cyclocoridae; genus Oxyrhabdium; species Oxyrhabdium leporinum. The sequence continues at coordinate 4,841 of JANHFL010009843.1, read as the reverse complement.
AGAGAGAGTTACACTGTGTTCCCTATTTACCTGCAGAAGTTTGACCATCTGGAATTGCACTGCCAATAGCATGGGCAGCACATCATGCATTGACATTTTCAGTGGTTGTAGGCTTCAGGGGAAAACATGCCTTTAACACTAGAATAGTTAAGGCTGTCTCAGATGTAGATGAAATGAAAGCAATATCATGGGGATATGGTACAAAAACTAGACTCATGGGACATGTTTGTCCTGTGTTTAGACGCAAGCAAGAATAGGGTCTCAAAGAGAAACAACTGCTAAATTTTGGAGGGTGAATAAACAGCCTTAATAAAGAAATGTGAGTGACAGAATATTCAATAGAAAGGAACTGTGTGAAAGGCATCAGACTGTTATTAACATTAAAAAGAAGTATTAAAAAAGGAACCACAAAACTATAAGAAACTCACAAACAATTTAGTACAAATTTTAAGGGAATGAAACAGGTTGAGGGTATTATTATTACTTTAAAAAAAAAAAGGTGAGGTTTCAGATGGATTTCAGTGATTAAAAAAGAATTAAAGGGGATTAAATTGTGACTCCTAAAATTTTTATCTTACATATGCCATGGGAAAATCTCCACACCCTTTTGAGATCTACAAAAGATGAAACTTTCCCCAATGAAATTTAAACATATCTGGCTGACAGCTATAATGATTTTATAAAAAACAACAACAAACCACTTCATATGATGTCCTTAAACATTGCTTCAGATCTTTGCATCCACAAAAAGCAAAGTCTTACCTAAAACTGAGTACACAATTGGTAGAAGGTTAAAAAAAAATCATAGAATCATAAATGATTTAGATTAGATTAGATTAGATTAAACAATGTGCAGAACAAGATAGAATTAACAAAGTTGGATTGATTTTATTTTTAATTATCCCATGAACTAAAAGTAAACATGAAAAATAGAGAACCATATAGAGTAATCAGAGTAGTGGAGATGATTAATCAATTCCATTGAACTGAGAAGCTATATTTCGGATTTAGAAAAATAAAGGTAAATAAAATATATATTCATATATATATATATATATATATATGTATGTATGTATGTATATATATATATATATATTCTGTAATTCCTCTGTAAGAATCTCAGACTGAACTGAAATGTTAGTAATGAATAAAATTATTTTAAATTAAACTCATGGCTGCCGGATACCAAGGACAAGGGCAGGAGAGGAGGAGGAGAGGGATGGAAAGATTTTTTAAAAACCTGCAAGAGCCATTCCCAAACAAAATACAGAAAGTCCTCGACTTACAATAGTTCATTTAGTGACCGTTCCAAGTTACAACGGGCCCTGAAAAAAAGTGACCATTTTTCACATTTACAATTCTTTCGTCATCCCCGTGGTTACATTGTCAAAATTCGGATGCTTGGCAACTGACTCGTAGTTATGATGGTTTTAGTGTCCCGGGGTCATGCGATTCCCCCTTTTGCGACCGTTGGACAAGCAAAGTCAACGGGGAAGCTCGTACTGCAGTGCAAGAAATGTGGCAAGAAATGTCATAAAACGGGACAAAGTTCACTTAGCCCGTTTCGCTTAACCACTCAATCATGGTCGTACGTCGAGGACTACCTATAAAAAGTGTGTGTGTGTGTGTGTGTGTGTGTACATACTTATTATATATATATATTTATATTTATAAATAAACAAATATTTATATTTATATATATATATAAAATCTCGGTGCAGAAAAAAAGAAATAAGCATAATAAAGAGATTTTAACAGATGAACAGAGTTGGGAGGGACCTAGTAGGTCATCTAGTCCAACCCCCTTCCCCCAAAGCAGGAGACCCTACACCATTTCTGAGGGATGGCAGCCCGGTCTCTTCTCGAAAGCCTCCAGGGATGAAACTCCCACAACTTCCGAAGGCAACTTCTGTTCCATCGGTTGATGGCTCTCACTGAAAATTTCTCCTTGTTTTAAGGAGAATATCTCCTTAAATAATACATATTTTATCCCACCTGTGGTATCAGAGAAAAACTGTGGGATCCTTTCAAACTTTCTGCATCCTACAATGGTAAATCAGAATTCCCGCCGTCTCCGTGGAGGTGTCTTATTTCCTGACCTTTCTCAAACAGCTGACACACAGAGAGAGAGAGAGAGAGAGACTTTTATTATTCGAAGTTTTCGCTGAGAAAATCCACCCACTTTCTTTGTGGTCGGAAATCCCTGGCAGGTGGGCAGAACACCGGCTGGGCTGGCTGATTCCCCCCCCCACCGCCACCCCCAACCTCGTGACCAGCCTGGCTGCCAACCACTTCACCAAGGCAAACCGAGTGGCCTCTTAAGATACTCAACTCTTACTAGGAGCTTAGGAAGAGGAACAGCAAAGTCCTAGAAGCTGGAATCATAGGGCTTGGAAGGGACCTCAGAGGTCCTCTGCTCCAGCTTCCTGGTCAAGCCAGGAAACCCTATACCCATCCTGGTGAAATGTCCAATCTTTTCCTAAAAACCTCCAGCGATGGAGCGCCCACAATTTCTGGTGGCCAGCTGTTCCACGGGTTAATTGTTCTCACTGTTAGGAAGTTTCTGCTTAATTCCAGGGTTGCTTCTCTCCTGGATGAGTTTTCATCCGTTGCTTCTTCTCCTGCCTTTGGGTGCTTGGGAGAATAGAAGAATAGAATAACAGAGTCGGAAGGGACCTTGGAGGTCTTCTAGTCCAACCCCCTGCTCAGGCAGGAAACCCTGTAGCATTCCAGACAAATGGCTGTCCAGTCTCTTCTTAAAAGCCTCCAGTGATGGAGCACCCACAACTTCTGGTGGCAAGCAGTTCCACTGGTTAATTGTTCTCAATGTTAGGAAGTTTCTCCTTAATTCCGGGTTGTTTCTGTCCTGGATTAGTTTCCATCCATTGTTTCTTCTCCTGCCCTCTGGTGCTTTGGAAAATAAATTCACCCCCTCTTCTTTGTGGCAGCCCCTCAAATACTGGAATGCTGCTATCGTGTCACCCGGCCTAGCCCTTTTTTTCTAGACTAGCCAAACCCAAATCCTGCAACCATTCTTCATATGGTTTAGTCTCCTAGGTCTTTAATCGTCCTAGTTGCTCTTCTCCGCACTTTTTCCAAACTCTCAACTTCTCTTTTTGTAACATGGGAACCGTATTATAAGCAAGTGAGCTCAGTTTACTTTTTCTGCCTGTTTTATTTATTTGTTTATGTCCTGCTTTTATTATTCTTACCATTAATTCAAGGTGGCAAACATATCCAACACACCTTCCCAAACCTATTTTCTCCCAACCACAGCCTTCTGAGGTGGGTTGAGATGAGAGATCTTTCTACTTGGCACCTTAACTAGAATTTGAATAGGAATAGCATAGAATAACAGAATTGGAAGGGACCTTGGAGGTCTTCTAGTCCAACCCCCTTTGTGGACTCTTAATAATCGCATCATTAGATTTCCTCCGAAAAGATCTGTACTGAGTTCAGTTCTGGTGACCACAATAGACAAAAAAAAAATATTGAGACTCTAGAAAGAGTGCAGAGAACAGCAAAGATGATTAGAGGAGGGGTGTAGGCTAAAACATGAAGAATGATTGCAGGAATTGGGTATGTCTAGTTTAACAAAAAAAAAGAACCAGGGGTGACATGATAGTAGTATTCCGGTATTTGAGGGGCTGCCACAAAGAAGAGGGGGTCAAGCTATTCTCCAAAGCACCTGAGGGCAGGATAAGAAGCAAAGGATGGAAACTCACCAAGGAGAGAAGCAACCTGGAATTAAGGAGACATTTCCTGACATTGAGAACAATTAATCAGTGGAACCAGCTGCCTCCAGAAGTTGTGAATGCTCCAACCAACACTGGAAGTTTTTAAGAAGAGGTTGGGGAAGCCATTTCTCTGAAATGGTATAGAGTCTCCTGTTTGAGCAGGGGGTTGGACTAGAGGACCTCGAAGGTCCCTTTCAGCCCTGTATTCTATGTTCTGTGTCCCTAACCTGGTCCTGTAGATCTCAGGGTTAGGGTTAATAAGTCTTGGTTTCTTTGCGGTTGGGGACTCTGCTTTCAATCTACCTAAAGCAGAGTGTTTTTCCTGCTTGTTTCTGAAGTCACCAGTTTGTTTGGCTGTGGCTTTGTAGGAAAGGTCAAAAGATCCTCTTCCCCTAAACATTTACTATCTGTAAGGAACTGTTATGTTGGCTTCGAAGACATTTTGCAATCAGTTTCTAGACTATAAGGGTTAAGGAAAACATTTTGGTCAGGGAAAACCCTCCGGAATGCTTGCTCTGATGAAACCCCAAATGCAGTCCTGGGATAAGGCAACCACCTAGAAAAAGGGATTTGTGTAAATGATGATAATATGTGTTTGTGTGTGTGTGTGTGTGTACACATACTGTATATGTATATAGATATATAAATACATACGTGTACACCAGAGGTGAAATCTAGCCGGTTCGCACCGGTTCACGCGAACCGGTAGGGAAAAGTTTGATTGGTTCAGAGAACCGGCAAATATCACCTCTGACTGACCCTGACCCTACCCGCCGCTCACCGCTCACCCCACCCCTGAGGTCGCTCCCAGCTCGGTTCTGGCCTGCAAAGAGGTGATGGCCGCAGGCCCTTCGCTCCGGCAAAAAGCGGCGCCAGGAGCCTCCAGCCGTCACCTCTTTGCCTTCTTTTTCCCCGACTAACCTTTTGCCTGCATTCGGCAGGCAGTCAGCATCGGTTATGTGACTGGGTGGGTGTGGCCAACTCGACATCACTCACAGCAAGGTGCCACCGTCTCACCTTGCTGTGAGTGACGTTGAGTAGGCCACGCCTACTCAGTCACATGACACCCCCCCCACCAAGCCACGCCCATATAACAGGTGGTGA
>JANHFL010009838.1:299489-340893 GCA_032468155.1 Oxyrhabdium leporinum | reverse complement strand
ATTGGAGTTATAGATACAAAAGTATACCTATAGTTATATTTGGGGGGGGGGAGAGAAATCATATCTGTGGCTGATCTAATAACCCTTCACCGAATTTACCTCAGAAAATCAAAGAAAAAATGTATTTTGTATTTTTTTTTTAACAATAAGAGTGGTAGTCCTGGTGTTACACAAGAAACTCCTTGAGCAAAGCTGCCAGTGCTCAGTCATGCAAATGTTCGAGAAGGCTGGTAAACTTACTTAATATGCTTTGCAAAATAAATCTTCAATCAATTGCTGCTGTTTATATGTTTTGTTGGTTGTAAATATTCAAGAATAGCTGAATTATTTTTGGATGGATTATATGGGTAAGCTGGCTTGTGTAAGCAGGTTTGAGCTATGTAAGAAAAGAGCGTATATGCTTTTAAAAATAAATAATGGCAAGAAAATTAACAGATTCATTGTAATAGCACTACAAAACCAGAAAATAGCTTTCAGAAACATGTAGCTTTAAAAATAGAATAGCCATATTTTTATCATAATTTAAACAAAGATGTTCATAAATTGTCTAAATCAGATTGATTTTTGCCAACCACATATTTACTAGCACATTGACTACTTATGCATGCAGATGTCTTCTGCAAGAAATGTTGCTTTCTACCACAGAGTTCACATTGAGATTTTATTTGGGGGTGACAATGGATCAGCTATATGACATTAGGCAGAAGTGTAGACCCCAAATTATTGTAGTTAATAAATTTCAACAGCATTTTCTTACTACCGTAGCTGGAGAGGAATACTCAAAAATGGTAGTGTTAATCCTTAAAATAGGCTCAATATAATTTGGGGGAAAAACAAAAAACAAAAGAAAAATATATTGAGGTAATTAAACTCCCCAACCATAGCCCAATATATGTTGGTAACACTGCCCCATCCGCTGTAGCTCTTGGTCAGAAAAATTCCCCTGCTGTGATAAAGAATCAAAGTGACAAATATATTTTTTGTTGTTAGTAACTGAAAATATTCTAGGAAAACAGAGCTTGCCTTCTGTTCTAATTCATTCTTCCTGTAGTTGATAGTAATGGAATAGTAATGTCTGTTCAACCCATGGATTAAAGCCTAGAAAGAGAATTTTTAAAAAGCATTACTAAAATGCACATGATCCTTTCTGCCAAACAAAACAGAATAGTTATCTTAAAATATTGCATTTAGGCTGTGAGTTACTTGAACTTTTTTTCCCCTCAAAATATGCAGCTACTTAAATATATCTAGATGTTCTAGTGTTGCAAACTCAATGAACATATTTTAATGGCAAAGAAATAAATATACAATAGGGCAGAGATACTTTTAAAATAATACCTTGTATACAGTATAATTAATCATCCTAATTAATAGGTTTAACTTAAAAAGATTTCAGCTGTTTTGTAGTGTGAATCTACAATAGGGGTGGCATATAAATGGTGTGGAACACATAAATATACTACAGAGTATAACTGTGGAGCGTTTATAATGCAAAAGGTTTTAAAATGATTGTAGGCAAACCAGCAAGAATCTGTATTTCTGTTAAAATTCAATTCTGATTTGATTCTCTAGTTCAAACAAAAGTTAAATAAATGCCCGGAACTATTTCTGATTAGGATCCAAAAAAGCCACAGATGTACAAAGCAGAATTAAATCCTCAACTGAATACTGCTGCTAAGCTTTTCTTCTGTTGCCAGTGTTTCACGGAAGAGCAGCCTACCTCTTCAGTAGTGGAAGCATCTGTATTACATCTTAATATGAGGAGATATTACCAAACATAATGCAGATCCCTTTTTGGTAGTACTTTTCCTAACAAATGGGATGTGTTAAGTTGAATAATTTTGGAGAAAATGTTTAAATATACCGTACAGCAAGTCGGGGTTACAGCCGAAACAAGCAAAAAGCAATCTTATAGGCTAACTATACTTGTATATAACAGCCAAACTGAAAGTAAAATACCGGTACTTCTAAACTTTCCAAAAGCAAACAATAAAAAATAGAAAAATTAGGAAGCAGTACAATACCGTGGGGTTTGCATAAGAGGTCATTACATACTGCCTTGAAAGGCCCAGTAATATATTCTCTAGAAACATACAAGCACAGGCTTGCCTGCAACCAATCAAAAACATTAGAGGGTTCTTCCATACTCATTAGGCTTTGTAGTTTGTACCAATTCTAATCGGGAGTAATTTTATTCATTCTTGTTAAATAGAAATTCTTTGGTATTGAAAAAGTTGTTCTATTTTATTAGGAAAATCTGCAGATAATTATTCATGAAGCTCATATAGTGTTTGAAATATGAGCATAAACTATTGGGAGATACAAGATTGTCAGGATAAGATCAAAAATTGCAAGTCAACAGTAGTATTTGCTGTTTTCAACTACAAGTACTGTGTTTGCAGCATGTGTTGCTATTAGAAGTCCTGTAATTAATCTTCAGAGAAATAATTAGACTTCTGGTGGCAACTAACTGGGATTTTTAAAATTCATTTTAAAAGAAAAATAATATTTTTGGCAATATTACCTTTAGCGTAGGAAAATTATAATGACAAAGCAATAATCATTCATGGGGGAATACTTGTTAAAGAAACAAAATACTTTCTGCATGGAAGTCTATTTACATCCATCGCTTACTCTGGATAAGTAGATCTCATATTCAATGTTATTTATAAGGTTAATTTAATATCTTGGTCTGAAACCTACAAAACAAACAGCAAGCTGCATAATTACATCCTCTTTCCTTCTAGCAAGTTCCCAGAACAAATTCCCTTACTCTCAGCTCATCCAGAAGATGTAAATGCATCCATACCAAACTTCACTGCAGCTAAGACAAAGCTGTGTTCTCTAACATTCTCTAAGTCATCTTAAAACCTGGACCAGTGGGGAATATGAGAGGTATTGTTTGCAATTAAGAGAAGTACTACTGTAATTCTTAACAGTAAACAAAAAATATAAATTCATCTGCAGGTGATGATGGAATGGGAATATGCTTGACTGCTTCATATTTCTAAAATGAAATTTAAAAATCAACATCTTTATAAAGGAAAGATGGAGTCAATTAATAACAATATGAAGTTTTATTTCCTGAGGGATTTCATCCTTTCTGGCCTGCAGTCTTGAAGTTCCAAATTATTTATTTAGGAAATAGTAAATTATTACTTATTTATTACAAAATAATTATTATACTTGGTTGTGCAGTTTGGCAGATGTTTAGATCACCTATGAAGTCCTTTATGTGGCATTTTTATCCACCTATCAAATCCTTCTAAAGGACCTGCGGTTATTATTATTTTTATTGGGAAATAAGTTGAAGAACTGTAATTTGCAATCCTATGCATATTTCATGGAAGTAACTCCATTAAAAGACATAAACTATACTTAAGGATTTCATTCTGAAATTATTTCCTGGATTCTGCCCAATACTATGAGTGGGCTTTTGGATTCATTATTATACATACAAAGTTACTGATGAATATCGTCCATGGTCTATAGGTTCATGAAGAAAGCACACGTCCCCTGCCTGTTCTCAGGGACACTATAAACAAAGCCTCTTGAGGAAAAACAAGTGACATCTTCTGAAATGAAAACGTATTTGTGGCATATATCTACTGTAGTCAGTATCTGTCTTCCAAGAAACAATCTAAACCGCTCTGGTGACCTCTGTATCCATAAGGAAAATTAAAGCGAAGAGTAACAGAACCCATAAACATCAATAAGGCACTGCCTTCCCCATCATGTAATAGTCACAAACATGCATATAAAATGATTTGAACAGCTTAAGGAAAAAATCTGCAGACAATTTCTAAAAGAACAGCACATTTTATCAGGACACGACAACTGTAAAAGAGTAGTATATTTTAATAACATCTTCATGCCATCTGAAATTATTAAAAACTGAAGAAGTAATCACTAGATCTAAATCTTTATCAAATTAAATTTTGTGTATGTCTGTATATTCATAAACACACACATTTTAAGCTACATTCAAAGTAAGTACATTAATATTAAATACCTGGATAGATGGCTTGTTTAAGTGACCCAGATTTGAAGTTGTTTGTCTTGGTTCATGTCCTAAGACCATCATATTAGCATTGATTAATCTGAAGGCATCGATAACAACCTGTAAAAACAAGACAGAAAAGTCAATTCTCTGAAGAAAATGCAAGTGATTGCACCAAGGAACAGCAGAGACATCACAATCAAGTCGCATCTGTTTTTGGTCTTTTTCCAGAAAATTATTTAATTATAATATTAATAAAAAAGAACCACCTGCTGGCTCTGCCATCAGCACACCAACTCAGTTTAGTATTGCAAGAGGACACCAATTACTACATTTTTCAAGGTGATGAGAGAAAATAAATTAAGTTTCATGCTCTGTTACCCACTTTTGATAGTTATGTTTACATATATACATATATACACACAATGTAACTTTAAAAACATCTTCTCTACACAAATTGAATAATAGGGAGACTAACTCTGAAACTGAGCACAAGCTAAGGGACTCTGTGTAAAGCCCAGTCGTGTCACATCAATTATACCAACAGAACACTTGAAATGACAACAAAATTATAGCCAGCAAGGAACTTGCCTCATGTATTCCCTCCTAGTCAGATGCTTTTTATTTCCTGCAAGTAAGAAAGAGGCTACACACTGTCGGATGGATTATGATGACCTTGTCAGTGTCATGGCCAAGAGTTAAAGAGAGCAAAAAGAAAGGCAAACAAAAATAAGGTCACAATGATAATAATATAGCTGGTAACTTTCAAAACTTTATGATTTATTTTTAATTCTGTAAAATGCCATGATTCCCTGATTCTAAGAAAGATAGAATGTGGGGCAATACAGATTAAAGACTGGAATGGACATTTTCAAACTATGCTCTGTGGTACTCCAAATCTTATAATGGGTTCTGTGAGAGACTAAGGAGGTGGGGGGGAGTTCACTGAAATGAGTCGATTTTATGTCACTAAAATGTTGCCTTTTGATTGGAGGTGGCAAGGTATTTTTTTTCTTAATTGAACAGTTCTTTAGCCTGAAAAGATTTGAAAACCTCTGAACTAGAGGATTACTCATACAGAGTTGAGCCATTTCTCAATTTACCCGAGCTCAACATTCTAAGAATATATACACGTCTGTGTTGTTTAGGATGAGCTGTACATTTAACAGTCTGCAGTCTGCTTCTCATAGGTGCCTTTTGGAAAGGCGTTCTCTCTCATGTATACCAGTCCAACACAATGATATACATCGTGTAAGGAAGTGAATGAACGTGGCTATAAATTTCAACTGGAGAAACGTAACAGTGGCTTTCAGTAAATATGCATGCATTTGCATATGATGAATTGTCCAAGAACGGCAATAATTTCCCTACGTGTACAATGTTTTTGTATAGAAGCAGCATTTGAGTCCAACAGTGGCACGATGAGAGAAGACGATCATATTGTTACACGAAGGGAAGCATAAGGAAGATAGCATCTCTAAGATCTCTAAGACTAAAATAAATGAAGATTTAAAAAACAAAAACAAATTTGTGACCTCCAACAAAAAATGATTATGAAACTACACAATTGTTTGGCTCTTATTTCAGTTTATTCTCATAGGCAGTAGATAAGAATTTAAGCTGTCTTCTGTGTCTCTTCTGCAGCAGAAGTACCAGATAAATACATAAATGTTACTCAAAAATGATGTGAGATAATTTTTAGTCATTATGCTTTTTCACAAGGGCAAGACAGCTACAACCAATATATTAATGCTCTAAAGATATGAAATATGCATCATCTACACATTTTACTGCTCAACAAACAAGAGAGTTGAATGGGAAACCTGCACTCAAGAGTTACTTTAAGCACCGAATAAATGAAATAAACTAAAATCTCAGTTTGTTGACATAATGAGCTTGCTTTTAAATTAGAGTTCATCTGGTCTTCATATTTTAATTCACACAATGCTCAATCTGTACATTTTAATATGGTTACCAATGATGAAAACAATAGATAACATCTGAGTTGCACATTGCACTAAGCCATGCTATAGTATAATTTGTTTTAGGTTAGCATGTTATGTGAATCTGATGATTGTTTGCAGACATACTATTTATTCAACAAGCAATGCTTAAAACAATGATGGCTTAGCATTTTATGAGCAGTGATTTGAACTGATAAGGGACGGAAGAATACCCAATGGCTAAGCATTTATTTTACACCAGACATCCTGTGACCTGTTGAATCATTGTTTCAGATATTTCCTTTCCTAAACAGAGAAACAGAATGGCCAAAGGCAAAACAACAACAACAACAACAAAAACAAACACCACCAGTAAGAAAGGGAGTGACTTCTGACTTCCTGCCAGCTTTATCACAACTGACCACCCTCCAGCAGCTGCTGGTGGGATTCTGGAGGGCTCTGGTGAATCCAGTCTATCTGATCGCCATCAGGCAAAAAATGAGCTTTTTGAACACATTCTGTCAGTTTGCCCATTTGAGGTACCTTGGTTCGAAAACTGTTCCCCGATGACTTACTATTTGCTCAATTAAAGGTTACAGATACTAGGTTTTAGTGGTATAGAGATGCTAAAACTCCAAGATGAAGCACTGGCATTTCCATTATAGGATTAGGAATGCATTTACATAAAACTCGCAAGAAACTTCTTATGTTCTCACACTAATTTGATCAATATGGTTTCCACTAAAATATGGAATTTCAGCAATAGACTCCTCCCTCATGGGAACAAATTAATAAAAAAATTATCATACTTTTCCTAACTTGTTCTAGAATTAACCTCAGGAATAGGTATATAGGTTTTATAATATACTCATCGTACTCTTCAAACTTACAAATCATACAGTACCACCTCTTATTCCTTACTTCTAGGTCTATATATAACAGAGCATTTTTCTGTTTTCAAGCAACGTTAGCCTTTAATAACATTATACAGTAGTATTAACTTGTGCAGAGAGAACCTGGGGGGTAGGGGAGCGAGCATAATTTATGTGCTTTTTTACAGATCACCCAATCATAATCTGAAAGGTCCTACCCTCTCCCCCGCCTAAGAAATTTGCTTAGACTCTGTTCCTGAAGTGTGTGAAGGGACAGAACTTGATTCTCCCTAGCATTAGTTTCTAAAGGTAGAAATTGATGGTTTTTATGCAGTAACCAAATGCTCTGCATATTGCTGTCTCATGACCACTTTTGGATACCAGCTGCACTGGTATCCAATATTTATATGGTTATTATCACAAACAAAACTACTGACCGAATAACGAGGGGATTAGATTTAAAGTACAAAAATACTGACATTGTATTCCTTCTGACTTCCTGTCAGCTTCCTCACTAACTTTGCTTATTGGAAGCCAGCAGGGAGTGTCAGAAGTCATGATCACAATCAGCAATGTTATAATGACACGTTTGCAAATACAACTGGTCTGAAGATTCTTAATATTTCAATGCCATGACAGTAACGGGTCCCAGATTTTATATGCATTTTTTTAGTTAGTACATTTGAGGTACCTTGATTTAAAACTTTTTTTTGCGTTATGATGCACTGTTTGGCTAACTGAAGATTACAAACAGACAGGAGAGTTTAGTAGTATATGGATTGAGTCTTATGAATCTCCCAAACTCCTGAAGCAGCATTTCAGCCATATGTTCTAATTTTTGAACACCTGCAAATGCCCAACCACAAAGGAGTATAAATTAAAAGTAAGCAAAAACAGAACTAAATATCCTACACTGTAGTCCTCTAGAGATTTACTCGATAAGAAATGACACAAAGAATTTACTCAGAGGGGAAGATACAATTACTTGGCACTGTATCAGAATCACAAGGTGCTTTGTATTTTAGAGTACTACTAACACTTACATGCCTAGAATGGATTAGAACTGACTGCTCCACTAGAAAACATGGAACCTATCCAAGACAGCAGTGTTTTATAAGAAAATTGTTTCTACTCAGATTTGAGCTCCATATGCACTTTTCACAATGAGCTATTTGAACGGATGCTAAATAAGTGGCCATGCATCAGTTTTGCAAGTGTGCTGGGACTACCGTGGCCCATTTTTACAAGGTCATTTTTAATCATCTTTCTGAGAAAACGCCTTCAGCCATCTAGTGTTCTGCAGTGGAATTTCAAGGAGAAAACGGTTTTGGAGCAGACTAGACACATTCGAGTTTTAAAATTTTTATTGTGTAGAATATGGGCTGACAATTCTAAATACCAATGTTATTGCATCTGTTTATTTCATTGTATTTTTGATAAGTAGTTGTATATGTTTCACTGGAGGATGTCCTTATGGGCTTGCACTACAAAATGCTACTGTGCTCAATTCCTTACTGTATTCTTATTGATATTTTTTATAAACCACTGGACAAGAGTATTAACTGGGTGACATTTTGCTTCTACTTAACAGCATCAATTCAACCCATAAGAAGGAACATTTTAACTACACCAAGATTAAAGGAATTCACTGCAATCACTATAGCAACTGTCTTAGGGAAAACTAACATGCTGAACAACCTGCAGCCTAAAATTAGATCTGGGACGCAATAAAAAGCATAAATGCAGCAACACACCCTACATTTTGATTTCTAAGCTATCTTATAATTGCTTTTTTCTGCACAGTAAGAACAAATAAGTTCCTTCTTTAGAGAATCGTATGAGAATAAATAGGCTCATTAATGTCCAGTACGCTAATGAGCAATGGATGAAGGAGGTGTTAATTATGCTACAGTAAGATTCAAGGATAAAGCCCTGGTGAGCTCTTGGATATATGTTGTAGCTTAAGCCTTCACTAGGTTTGTGTACTTTGAAGTTCTCTGCAAAGCACAATAGCAATGTAGTAACCTTACACTCTGCAAAAAAATTTTTTTACAGGCAGTTGGATCACAGGGTCGGTTGAGGGAAAATAAATTAGTACCGCTTTAATTTTGTTAGCATTTGACTGCTTTAAAATCTTAGCTTCCTTTGACCACAATGATTTGTAAGTGCATTAAAATGCAGCCTAAAGGCTTAATGCAAAATTACTTCTTCCAAAGATGAAGAAATAAAGAGCTTCCTCCAATGCCATGGTGGGGAAAAGGGTATAGAAAGGGTAGCTTTTTATTATTACATGATATCTGCTCCTGCAATTCTTCTCACCAACTGGACGATTTAATTCTGCTGGTGCAAGTGCCTTGAGACTTTGCAGAGGTCACTTCAACAGTAGACAGCTTATAACAAAACCATTAGCGGTTTGGCTAGCTTAAGGAAACCTCTTACTTTTCTTTTTTTGTTTATTATCACTGCATGAATCTGCAGCATATGATAGTTTATAATTTCTCAGGCTTGTTAAATTCATGTTAAAGGTCTGTTTTCTTGTTGAATAAATTTTGTTCATATAATGCTGCCTATTTCATACAGTGAGTCTTTAATAGCACCTTTGGTCTATGCGCAACTCACAGATCAAAACAGAGGACTAAAATAGGGGTTGATGATGCTATTTACATGTGTGATTCCTGCTGTCTTCTTGTTAGTAGCTTTAATATAATAGAAGACCTTGTCTGTTTTGTAATTAACACATCTTTACTGGAGAGATATTTGGAAGTGATTGCTGTGAATATACTGGTTAGTAAAATAAACACAATCACACACCACTTTCTGTTATCAGACAAATTTGTGAATTGTACACATTATACTCCAGATCAACAAACTGTGATATAACAGCCAAGAGAAGACACATTTATATAACCCTATATTTTTTTCTGAAAACATGCATTCATTCTGACCTTGTAAATATAATTAGTTTGTAGGATGCATGGAATTAAAAAGCATAGATTCTTTAGTAATTGCACTGACTGTAAGTAGGATACCCAACATTTGGAAACTACATTAAAAAAAATCAAAACATTTTTATTTACATCTGTTTCTTACAAATCACCACTATCTGGAAAATACTTTCCGTCTTACTTTCAGTTGTTATTCAAATCAACAATCTACACCATCACTTGCCTTTATCTAAAGATGACTTTCAAACAGCTCTTCTGGTAACTTTTTACCAAATCATCCTACATTAATATACAAATCCACCTCTGGACACTGTTTCTAGAATAATATGCTGAATATTTTTAATACTTAAAAACCTTTCAGCAATGTATTTGTTTGTTATAATTAAGCTTTTTCCAGAGGTATTACAATTGACAAGTGCCCATATACCTCCAGATATCTACTTCTTAAACATCTCAACATATCACTACAGTATTTGGGGGGGTGGGAAGAGGGGAGAGAACAAACTCCTAATGTGGGTTTAATATCTTAAGCGATGGACTGCAATTGGTTAACTTAGCACTGTTAGTTAGAACTGAAGCCCTTTCTGACATCGCTGTATTTGCAGAAAATGTCCCTGAAGCCCCATAGCAAATAGAAGCTATCTTTAAAAAATGCATTAAGGTGCTTTGCAATTCAAGCATCCAGCCATTGTTCATGCACATTTATAAGAAAACAGCATTGTATAAGAAATCCTGTGTAAAGGCTATAATGTAACTATTGCCAGGTGTGGAAGGAGAAGTAATGTCCCATCTAAAATCTCCTTTATCACCTGCAACTGAACTGTTATCGACTGCTTAGTTGATTTCTAGATTCTTTGAAAAATTAAATGGAACTATGACCCTCGAAGTGCAGCTGAAGTTTATGACCACTTTGATATTTATGCACACTTAAACAACCATGACCAAAGAACATCTTGGGTCCCCTGTAAGCCCACAGCATAAAAAATTCAGAGAAATCTTACTTTTATGCCACTTCCAATGAAAAGCACTAAGAACAGAAATTGACTCATGCCAAATGCATACCACTGAATTGCTGTGATTGTGAGTTTTGAGATCTTACACATGGTAATTATTTATAAAAATGTCAATTTTCGTTCTTGAAAAAAACATTCCTAGGAGTGCATACATTTTCCTTCTTTATCCTTGGAGGATTTGCTTGCTTTGGTCAGGTTTACTATGCCATCTGAATATCCAGAATGGAGAGACAGCTACAGAATAATACATTTAGTCTGACAAGCAAAGGCATGCATTTGTAACCCCAAAAGCAGAAAAACCACAAGTTTTACAAGTTTTATGTCTTACCAAGGAGAGATGGATTATTTTACATCTCCCATGGTAAAAGGCATTTAAAAATTAATACTATTAAATGAAAAGTGTACTCAAAAACTTTTTCATTTAGAAAAGGGAAATAAACTAAAATAACCCTTGCAATTTAACAAGCAAAAATAACTGCCTGCTCTGAAGTATACCAAACTGAGTGTTATTGCATTAAAAAAAAAACACTTTCAGCACAAAGTTTCTCTCTGTTTAATGAAGCGTTCTATTTGGAACTTTTATTCAACTATCTAATATAACTATACACAGTTGAGAAGGCAATAAAAAACCCAAGCATGCAATTATTTGTATGCCATATATATATATGTATACTTTATCTGTGAAATAATTACTAGAGAGAAAGAAAACATGAGATAAAAATGGAAGAGAAATGAAGCTGGAAATACACAAGGGCTTAATTCAAATGAACTTCCAACTGCAAATGAGCTACAAACTCATACGTTTCTTTATCCTTCTTCCCTCTCCGCATGCTAACACAGTACACATTTTTCTCTATTGCTTGTTTAGTACTAACCAAAGTTCGCCACGATGTCAAGCTTATTAGAGCCTACATTCCAGATGGAGAATCATAAACCAGCCAAGTATAATTTCTGGATATGTTTCAGAATGTCCACGGATTCAGTCAAACATGGCAAACCATAGCTTAAGCGGAACATGTGAAGGTATGGAGGGAATAAGATTCTATCTGTGTGGATCCATACCTTCTGGTTGTTTTCCCCCCCAGAATATGGATGAATGATGAGAGGTAAAACATGGTTATGTAGTTTTGCATAGTTACAAATGCTAGCTAGTACTTACTATCATTCAGCTGAAGTTCTTAGTAAGCAATATTTGTGAAATTGATACCTCCCATTTAGGCATCAATAAACAGATTCAATCGCCTAACTATTTATGAATCTCTCTTCTGCAAAGTGAGTTTTGTCCCCCCCCATGGTCACATGGTTTACATTCGGCTGCTTGGCAACTGACTCACATTTATGATGCTTGCAGTGTCCTGGGGTCATGTGATCCCCTTTTGCGACCTTCTGACAAGCAAAGTCAATGGGGAAGCCAGATTCACTTAACAACTGCTTTACTTGCTTAACAACTGCAGTGATTCGTTTAACAACTGTGGCAGGGAAGGCAAAATTGAGGCACAATTCACTTAACAAATGTCTCACATAATTTTTGGGCTCAATTTACATTGAGGACTACCTGTATAAGTTACCTACACTCCTTGCTCACAATTCTGAATTTGTCCAGTGTGTTACTATATAATGAGGTGAACTAGCATCAGATTCTCTGTCAGTTTTTAAAAATGGACAACCCACTGATTTTGATATGAGATTGAGATGACAGGTCCTTGGTGTTTGCTGTGTTTGGTTGTTTTCTTGTAGACCAGGGTGTCAAACTCGCGGCCTACGGGCCTGGTGCGTCACGTGCTGGCCCCACCCCCGCCCTAGCGAAGGGGAAAAAAGTCCAGATATGTCACGTGACGATGCTGTGACAATGCGAGTTTGACACCCTTGTTGTAGATGGTTCATTAACCAAACTAGGTAACATAATCTAGGGAGTGGGGTTTGCTCTCGTTTTATATTCTAATGTTGGTGGGAGTAGTCCTGGTGGTTCTTTGGTTGGGGTATTTACTGTTAACTTGTTCAACAGTTGCTTGATTAGGATATTGTTTGCTTCTTAATTGTTACTCTAATGTTAATCTTGGTGTTAATCTCTCCTCATCTGGATGTTGATTACTCATGAGGGGGTGTTCTGGTCTTTGGTTTGTTGATTGTCTTTGCTGAATGTATCTAGACGTTGTTTATGTCTACATGACATTGATGGCTGATTTGTCAGAGTGCCTGGCTTCCAGGAAATCTCTCACATTTTTGGACTTGGCTTGGTCTAGGATTTCCCAGTTGAAACTATGGTCGAGTCTGTCCATGTGTTGTGAAATTAAGAAGTTTTCATCATATCTTCTGGTTGCTAGTTGATGCTCATGGATGAACTCTGCCAAGTCTTCTGCCTGTTTGTCCTATATAGTGGCTATTGCTTGCACTGTATGTTGTAGAAGATTCCTGTGTTGTTTTTTTCCTGGGGCTGTTGGTTTTTTTTATTTCCTTAGGATGTTTTGGACAAGTTTAGTTGGTTTGTATGCTGTGCTGTGCTTATAATAGTCTGTTGATGGATTTTGAGATGTTTTTGATGTATGGTAGTGTTATCTTTTTCATAGTTGTGCTATATTGTGTTGAGTGGTCAAGAACATTTTGATGAAGGTGTGTGTAATCCATTTTGTTGGAAGATGTTGCATAGATGATCTACTGTATTTCCTTTTTCTGATGTTCAGGGTTGTTGCAGTGTGTTTGTACTAGTCTAAATAGTGTTCTCACACAGCTTCTCTTGTCGGAGGTTGAGTTGTCACTTTGGTAGTGGAGCACTTGGTGGGTGTGGGTGGTTTTCAATAAACTTGTGTTGCCATTGCTATCTCTGCTGATAAAGGATATTCAGGAAGGATAGTGTGATGCTTTCTTCTTCCATTGTGAATTTTATACTTTTGAAGATGATGTTGATGGTTGCAGTGTGTTCTCTAGTTGTTCCTTTTTTATTATGACAAAGGTGTCATCTACATATTGGATCCATATTTTGAGTTGTATGCATGGGAGTGCTATCAATTCCAGGCGTTGCATTATGATCTCTGCTATGAGTCTTAAAAGCAGTCATCCAATGGGTGTCCCTTTGTTTTGTTGATATATTTGTCTGTCAAATTGAAGGTAAGTGGTTAGGCAGAGGTTGATAAGATCCATGATTCTGGGTATTTGTGTCTTGGTCTATTTGGTTATTAGATTGAGTGTGCTGTGGAGTAGCGTTTTCATAGATTCTTTGGCTATTATTATTATTTAATGTATGGCATATCATACTTGGCTAGCAATATATATTAATATTTCACCTGGATTAGTACAACACAATAAAATAAAAATGTTAAAAGGATCTATGTTCAAATACCAATGTCTAGGTCTGTGATGGTGAACCTATGCCATGCATGCTGGAAGTGGCAGGCAGAGCCATCTCTCCGGGCACGCCAGCTGTCGCCCGTTGCTCTTCCGGGTTCCGGCATGCGCATGTGCACCGGCCAGCTGGCTCCCTTTTCGGCACTCGGTGCCGAAAAGGTTAACCACCACTGCTCTAGGCCATCTAACCAATGAAGCACAGCATCATTTATTATTAAAAAACCCCAAAAAACCAGATACTGGATATGCCCTCAACTTACAGCCAGTCATGATGGGACCTATAGTTTGGCATGGGATTGTGCTATCACACTGAGGAGAGAATACTATGCCACATTCATACAATGAGTCCTGGCAGGTGCCCTGTGAAGTACATATCCTATTCAGGATTGTCCACTGTCAATGATGGTAGTTTCAAAATCTGGCACCTTTTTTGTGGGGTCATTTATGTCTTCCTATGTCTGAGCATTCAATAACTCATTGGGAATCAATATTAAAGTTGTTGGACAGATGTTGTGGGGCTTCCTGGATTTAAATGTTCTGGCTAATAAATGAGGGAGGTCAGCGTGGTAGATAGTTGTTCATAATTTTCTCTCACTAGTGCATCTTGCCTTAATAAAGCTGGCAATGCTATATGGCTCAGAACAGGAAGTCAGCATATCAGAGTGGTTTTAATATATCTACTTGTAATCTTCATGGTGTCGTTGACTTTGGCATCTGGCTTATTAGCGTGGTAGCTGTAAAGCCATACAGGGTCATAGGGTCTGCTGCTGAGTAGATCAGCCCTAGTGCTGATGACCTGAGGGTGGCAGCTGAAGGCCCCCATTTAGTTCTAGAAAATTTTTGAAGGATGGTGTTCCTAGTATTGATTTTTGCCGCCATATTCTCTAGTTATAACTTATAGGAGAGCGTCTGGTCCAATGTTACTCCAAGGTACTTTGGATGGGTGTTATAGGGTAGTAAGGTGTTATTTAAGTAGAAATAACTTTAGGGGCTTCATATGCTAGTTTATTGTTAAGGTGGAAGCACACACTTACTGTTTTGCTAGTGCTAGGAGTAAGCTTCCAAACAGCGAAGATCTTAAGATTTTTGGACAGGAGACTGTCTGTCACTTCTATGTGGGGGTTTTTTGTACTGCTATGGCCAAATCATCAGCATATCCAAATTTGTGTCCCCAGGTCGCATCTTTGACTATTTCTGGGTCTATGGATGTGATTACAGATGTTAGCTGCTGATTTTCTGAAATTTTATTTAGACAGCCAATTGTATCATTATTTTCATCTACTTGTGTGCCTAATGATCCCATGTATTAGAGAAATTGTTCAGAGCCAAACTATGATATTGAAATTAGCTTTAATACAGACCAGCTTTTAACACACCCTAATTAGTACAGTTTAAAATGGGTAGTCTAGAATTCTGATCTAACAAAGGCCCTTTTGTACCAGAATCGGTAGAATCCTCATTCTTAATGACCATAGATTTAACCATGCCATTTACTATTTGATTTTAATGTTCTATTTCTTCTACATTGTTGGATTTTCTTTCTTTTTCTTTCGTATGCTGCCCAGTCATATAAGTTGTGAAGCCATATAAATGCTTTAAAAAAGCAAGCAAAGACTGTACTTTTTGCAATCTCTCTCCTGTTCCCTACTAGGCACCCTAAAAATGCTACTGGAAATAGAAGCGGAGATAACTTATCTAAAGCTATATAAATTAGTTCCAAGCCATTCAAAGAATTGAAACAGTCACAAATTTGGGGTTGTTCTTTTTTCATTACAGATATGAAAGAACCAATTACAATGGTACCTTGGTACTTGACTGCTTTGTAACTTGTCAAATTTGGTACTCAACATATTTTGACACAGAAATGTTGTCCCGGTACTTATTTGTTTGGTACTCGAGGTACAAGCTAGAATTTGTTTGTGCCAGCAGCCTCATGACTTGTCAGCCTTTCCAGCCAAAACAAATTTGTTTGGTACTCGTCATTTTTGGTACTCATTGCATCTCCTGCAACCAATTAACAAGTACCGAGGTAGCACTGTACTTGTTCATTATAATGCACAAAGTTCAGAGAATCAGCGTTGTAGGTTAAAAAAAAAAAGGTCTTTTCAGGTCTGTTAAATTTTGAGTATTTACCCAAAGAAGGCAATTATTTCATCAAAATAACTAAGATTAAATAGAAACATTAAACTGTGAATCAATTTACATTTAAAAGTACTATGGCAAGATTGGCAAAAATGTTTCCAAATATGTCACCAGAATGCTGGAAATGCAAACAGACACCAGGAACCTACTATCATATGTGGTGGACTTGTCCAATGGCAAAAAAATATTTGTCAGAAATAAAAAGATGGTTAGAAGAGATGACAGAACAGCAAATAAGAGTTGAAACCGGAATCATTTCTACTAGGAATATCAACGGGGAAATATAGTAAAAAAAACCACATACTTAATCTTGCATGTAATAACAGCAGCCAGAATCATATATGCACGAAATTGGAAAAATGAAAGTGTATCTACAGATGAAAAGTTAATAGCAAAAATATTAGACTGTGCTGAAATGGACAGGTTAACAATGGAATTAAAAGATAAAGCGGAAACGGATATTATTCAACATGGGAGACATTATATAAATGGTTAAATGATAGATGCAGAGAACAGTAATTTAAGAATGAAAGAAGATAAACAGGTTAGAGTTAGAAATACATATTGTAAATAATACTACTATCGGTTTGTATGTGAATGTAATGTAAAATGCATAGAGTAACAAATGTAAAAAAGTAGTGACTACTAAAATAATAGGCATAAATATGATGTATAATACTATGTACTCAAAAAGTACGACTATGAGAAAAATGGTTATAGCCAGGGTGTATAACACAATGTCTACTTAAAGGGTTTGATACAACCAGTACACAAACGTTGCAAAAATGGAAATGTGATGTACAACATATAACAAAATAAGAATTTGTACTAATGAAAAATGTTATTATATATATATATATATATGTATGTATGTATGTATGTATGTATGTATGTATGTACTTGTGTAGTACTTCCACATGAATGACGCTTTAGCTCATACTAACAGAGAGATTTAAAAAAATGCCTTAGACAGCCTCCCCTTTTTATATGAAAATAAAGAAGGGAGAGGAAGCACATTCAGAATTGCAAGATTCTGTTACTACAGCTTTTAAAAAAAAATAAAAGTATCTTTATGCCTACATGGTGTCTCTTAGTCTCTTACTTGTGGGACTGACAGTAACGCAGGCTAGGAAAAAGAAATTAGCTGGCTCTGAGAACAAAGTGGAACAAACTGTGGATGGCAGACAGCATACCTACATTGAGAATCACTGAACGTAAAGGTTGGATGGCTGGAGAGAACTGCCAGAGAGTGTATAAATGACAAAAGGGGGAGGAGAGAATAGATTAATATTAGTTAATTGATTTAAGAGTAAGAAATATTGATGAAGGATTCTTCAGATATTGCTGCCCATCATGGCTCTAAACAGAACTATAGAGAATATAGTCTCTAAACAGAACTTGAGTTCTATGCATAGAACTCAAGCTGAACCATTTTTGAAAGTTACTCATAATACATAATAGGATTGCTCATGTAATCAACAATTGGCATAAAGATAGACATTTTATTAAGATGAGGACATTTCAGCTCCTCCTTTCTAGTGAAATGTTTCTATTGTAAGTATTTTAAGGATTCTTCCTCTATATGTCAGAGACACATTGGTTTAGCAGAAATAAGGTACATTTGGCTGAATTTTAATCAACAGAGAATGTTTTATATATATAGGAATATTGTAGATGAGGGGTTTGCATTGTTATATGCAAACCTCTTACCTAAATATTGAAGTTCAAAAACTAGTCATTTTCTGATACTGGGAATTAATTACACTCTTAGTAGGCTTACAGGCCAAAGAACTCTCCAGACGTAGAACCAGTTAAGTGCTAGCTGTATACAACTAATTAGCGAATTTGCTAGTTTTGGATGGGAGACCATATAAAAGTGGAGTAGTCAATGAAGGCAAACCATCAGCAGCACAAAAAATTAAGTCTTAAGAAAAACTGAAGCTACAGAAACATCAGATGATCCAATGTGGCTTGGGGAGAAGCAAAGACATACCAAAGTGTGCCACGCTAGTGCTCAGAGCAGATGGCACACAACAGTTCTTGGTGTCTGCAGTTATGAATCAACAAGATATTTCTACAAACCATACTCATGAAATCAATTCTGCCAAGGATCTTGTATAAATTCAGGCTTTGATGAAATGAAAGTATAAATTAAGATGGTGCATTGAAATCGAGTTTGGTTTTGGAAGGGAATTTGATATATTTTACGAAGTTATAGAAGTGGGCATGTATTTGGGATTGTCATATTTTCAACTAGCTGCTTACTTTTTGTCAGTCTCGAAGTATTTGGGACAATAACTGATTTGAAGGCACTCTTTTAACTTTTATCTGTACTTTCTTCTCTTTCCAATAAAATTCTCTTTCCGGATCTTTTCAATTCTTTCTGTGCTTGGGGCTTCAAAGTGTGTGGTTTGCGTTTCTTTTCTTATGACAATAGTAGCAATAGCACTTAGACTTATATACCATTTCACAGTGCTTTTACAGCCCTCTCTAAGCGGTTTACAGAATCAGCTTATTGCCCCCCCTCAAACAATCTGGGTCCTCATTTTACCCACCTTGGAAGGATGGAAGGCTGAGTCAACCTTGAGCCTGGTGAGATTCGATTTGCCAAATTGCAGGCAGGCAGCAGGCAGCAGAAGTAGCCTGCAGTAACCACTGCACCACCGTGGCTCTAATAGGAAATATTGGGTAATAAAAAAGCTGTTTCTATTTTTCTGGAAAAAGAAAGGAATAGGAATTGAATTCCATCTTCCTCAATGTGGTTGATTGTAGGGACCCCTGGGACAGGTATGGCAAACTGAAGGCACCTCCACAAAACTGGAGCTGACAACTGAAGAAAGACAAAGGAACCAGTGAATAGACTGACTTCATAGAATATCTCTGGATAAGGTGAGGATGGGAGATCACCCACACATGCTCCAACTGGTTGCTCCTTGTAAATAGACCACAGGATATCAGTTTTCCACAGGTTTGAGCACCAAGAGATAACAAGATCATCCCTCTTGCTCACAATCCAGCAGAGCCTTTTAAAAGACACTTCGTTTGCAAACCTCACTTTCAGAAATTGTCTATTAACCATTTTAACGCTATTGAAGACCTTCAGAATGACAAATCTAAAAAGTCATCAAACGCAAGCATATTCTTGATACCAGTTAATACTGGTACATGACACAAAACATGGGAAACCTTAAAGGAGATCTTTGAAGAATGGAGCCAGAAATTAGTAACTATGATGTCAACACTGTTAATGATGTCTGTTTTTATGGATATACAATGGCCAAAATATGTGATGAAGAATGACAGGTGTGGAACAAATGCTGGGTCAGGATAATGATTTGGAAAAGGACACTTTACTGGATATACAAAAATAAAACTGGCTAAAGTTTTAAAAATTAAAAGGAAAATCATTAACCAAGAGAATGACTAGGAAAATGTTTTCTATTGAAGTTATAAAAATGGCTTTTAAAGTCTTGAAGAAATCTGTGTAAAGGAATAAGAACTGAAGAGAAATCAAAGCCTACAACAATATTTGAATTAAATATTAAGACTGTTAGAAATAAAAGAAAGGAATATAAAGTTTGCTTAGTTGGTCACAGTTAAATAAGACATGCTCTGCCAAAACTTTGTGGACTTTTTGCTGACATCAGGATTGAAAAGTTGATATTTTATGGATTTGCTTATAAATAAAGGATTGAGTATGGAATGAAGGCATCATGTTCAGGAAGGTTATTTGGTACCATTGAAAGTAAATAGATAACTAAAACACTCCTTGCGGGATAAGTAGAAGCACACACCAGCATTTTCTCTGCAACATTCTGGCCCAAGTTCTGAAGTTTCTAGTGATAACACACCAAATATAAAACTTCACAGCAATAATGTAGACTAAATGCAATACCATCAGGTCTGAGGCCTTGTCAGAAACAGAGCTTGCACAACAAGGTATGTTAGGCAAAAACACTATTTCAGTTGTTACCTAATATTCAGGTGCACAAATGAGCTGGAAAATATTCTCAAGTATTAATCTGATTTGTTAGGAAAGGAGATACTCTATGAAAAACTTGTAGAATTCATTCTCCAAACTGTAAGCACATCTCTCTTATTAAGTTCAATTTTAGAAAATATGGATATTATTTTTTTAAGAATTCCAGAGAAATACAAAAGCTTACCCAATCAACTATAATTGTATTCAATCAATTATAAAAGTGTCTAATGAGATGGGATTATATTAGACAGACTTATCAAGAAAAGTTAATTACAAAAAAATGCCTTGGAATACAGAATAGAAACATCCACAATGCCCAAATCCTCGCCGTAGTTGTCAACCTTTATATTAATCAATGGGTAATCTGCAATAGTACAAAAGCATTGTTTTGCATTATAGGGGAAATTTTGAAGCTGAGAAGTAATTTCTTTGCCTTAGATTTTTTTTCTCCTTTATCATTGCAATCTGAAATGCTAAGCATAATTTTGTATTTTACAATTACATATTTAAGTCACCTCATTTGAGGTTTTTTGTTGGGGAGAGGGATTATTAAATGAACATACATACAGAAATATACTGGCATTTAAAAAGAAAATTAACAGTTAACTTGGCCATATGTTGCTATTATACTCATACAAGTGATCATTTCATCCTATCAAGAAAGTGGCAACATTTATAGTTGGTTAACCAGCTTACGATCACAGATCCATTAACACAAAAACTTAAATACTTAAAATATTTATAACATTGCACAAATGTCATACATATTAATTGAATGACTATTCTGTAATACAATAGGAAAGCATGCTGAAACAAAACACCTCAGCAGTATTTTAAAGCAGTAACCACCTAGCCAATTTCTGTATGTTCTGTAGTTTTTCTAATCCACTCTCCCTGTGGCTGAGCAAAATCGAATTGCCTCTCACATTTGCAGACAGCTCTGTGAAGGTGATAATAGAGCTGCTCCCTGCTGTCATGAGGCAGGAAATAGGAAAATGGCATATGGGGCTAGAAAGAAATAAAAAAAGAATCAAACAAGAACAAAAGAGATTTCAACAAAGGACAAACTATAACCCAATATGCTTTGCACGTTAATCTCTTTTCATAAGGATTCTGCATAATCATTCATCTGCAAACTTACCCTAAAACGTGAATGGTTGCAAAGTTGTTAAGGAAATTTTTATTTTGGAGAATATGCAAAAAGTACCCTATTCCATCTCAAGAATGAACATTATGTATCTCTACAGAAGGATTTAATCCATCTTGACCTGCTATTTCATTTTGAAAAGACTGAAGGTTTTACCAACCTAAATTGTATTTATAGTTTTGAACCTAAGATACAAATTGTATTGGATGTAGGAAAGTTTTTTTTAGTTTCTTTTTAACTTACCCATAAAGACCAAAGAGTTCTTCAAGAACAAAACTACAGAAAATAATTAAAGGAAGTGAAAATTTTCCATATACCTCAAGCTAGCTATATTTCATTTTAAACAAAAAAGGGGAATTCTCATATTTTTATGTAAAGAGAAGGTTGAAAACACATTTTCCAAAATTTTCCATGTAAAAGAATCCATAATACAAGATGTGATTAAAACAACATTAAAAGAGGCACTTCCCCCCATTAATGTAAACTATCACATACCTTTCCTTTTACACTCTGAATGGGATCCACTACTACTGCCACAGCTCTTTCTGAAAGGGCCTCAAAACTCTGTTGAGTATTGATATCCACACCAGACAACCAACAGCCAAAACCAGGATGACTGTGATACCAGCCAACAACCATCTCAGGTCTGCAAAAAAGGAGGCATTGGGAAGTTCAATTATTTGCAGAAGGACATATGAAAGACAACAGTGTAATTTATAGAAGCATAAGAAAATACTAACGTAAAAGAAAGTAGCAGTAGAAACATTTATATTTATGCTCATCACATTATAATAAAAACATGAAAATGTGGTGAAGAAGTGCTAGTATTAAGGGAGGTGTAGTAACAAGTGTAGGTCAGGCTCTCAGTTTTTCATCATGTTGCCACACTTCCCATCCAACTTTTATTCGTTCCACATTTTGGGAAATATCTCCTCTGAACACAATAGAGCCAAGTTGGCTTTTCACTGCAGAATATCTATTTCAAGCATGGATGATAGGATCAAACGACATCAAAATATTAAATATCAATTAAACCAGAAGTAAAGATTTGCCTAAAAAGCAATTTGCACTGTTCTGTTTGGTGGTCAAGACTTTTGTTAACATTAATTCTTATAAGATTTTATATCAGTATAAAAGTTTCAGCACAAAGATGGCACCTGTTGAGACATTCCAAATGAAGTCCTGATTTTTTAAAAATATTCGAATGTGGGTTTTTTTTAAATAATCTTTGTTGGGTATACAGAACAGTGGTTGAAAAGTTGGAAAAGGGTGGTTAGTTGTCCTTTTTCTTTTGTGCTATTACAGAAATTTAACCTCTTATTGAATATTGTAATTTCTCCATGCCTGAAGAAAAGCAGTGATGGGAATCTGAAAACACTTAGCTGGCTTTTGACAATATATTAAATCCATTATTAAAATTTAAGCAATCTATCATATAAATCACCCAGAAGGAACAAGGTTATGTTTAAACACTAGTAAATGATAGTGCAGGAAATCAAGAGGACTTGGCTGTTATTATAACATGTTTTATAGTCAATAAAGAAAATCCTAACCTTCCAGTCTGTTTTAACATATCCAACATTTTGGCTTGAAACACAGGATCAACTGCCTCCACACTTACTCCCTGCATTTGGAAGCAGATTAACAAAGGCAATTTTAGGTACAAGTTAACTTTCATGATCGATTCAGGACAGTAATAATACAATCTACTAACAAAGAGAAATGTCAGAAATCACAAAAATATTTCTTTTAACAAACACATTTAATTCATTTGTATTCAGTGCTCTTTTTTAGAAGTGCGTAGCAATTTAAGCCTAGACAATTCTATGAAGTCAGCTGTAGCTGCTTTGTCTAAGATTCCTTACTTCATCTCCTACCATGTATCCAGTCTAATCATGCTTTGAGAGCAATTCAAAAAGTAAATCACCACTATTTACAGCACTTAGCCAGTAGCTTTCACATCAAAATCCAGCTTTTTAATTAATATCCCAAGTTTATAAATGTAATATTTAAAATTTTTTAGGGATACGCTTTAGAAGAAAAGACCAAGCTTCAGGAGGAGTCAAAAGCAGACTTAGTCTAGAATCTCTATGTGAGCACAAGAGGGCAGTCCGAAACAACCCCCCTTGAATGCTGTTCAACTTTATCTAGTCTCAGCCAGGTACAAACTGTCAGTCTGAGAAGATCCTGTGCATAGGCTTGAGCAATAAAACAATTAATTGGAATCTTCAAGTATGGGCCTGGTTGTTTGCACCTGACAGATTGAACCTTTCATATTGTTTACCATAGACTGTAATGCTTCATGCAACTGACAGCATCTAGTTACAAAACAACATAGCTATTTATAACTGGAAAAGTTATACAGAACATGGAGCATCACATTATTTATAAGCTTGGATATATGCATTTCATGTATGAATATTTTCTTCAAAAAATTAAGCATGTTGGGGAGGAACATTTTTGAGGTACAATTATAACAGTGTTATAGCACATGTGCTAACTGAAAGAACTCACCGTTCCTGACTGTGGCATAGCAAACACATCAATCACTCTGACAGTGTAGTCATCAACAAATTCTCCAAGCATGAGTCCCATAACTTCCATGGGAACACCAGCTCGACCATGCTTCAACATCTGGAAAGATCAGAATTCTACTGAATAATATTTAAGAAACAGATGTTTGATTCTCTGGTGATTTCTACATTTCTTTTCTATTATATATTCACAACTTTAGAGCTATAAGGCCAAAAGCAGCTTTCTCTGAAAATACTATAATATCACTTGTCTTACACAAAGATTCATAGCAAGCTAGTATTCTGATAGCAAAGGACAATGGGCTGGCAAGAGAATAGATCGCATCTCAGAAGATGATGCCTTTAAAAAAGAGAAAAGAGTATTTTATAAAATATATAATCCCTTCAAATGCCTACTAGTTTTGTTTGTATAAAACAATCTACAAAATCTATGCTCAAAATATCTTCATTGGAAAAAGAACCCGGAGACCTACGAAGAGCACAGTGACACAGAACAGTGAGACACTGGTGGGAAAAAATCTCTCTGCTTTTATCGCACGAGTGTCATCTCTGACCATAAAACTGTTCTTCTTTGATCAGTGTGCCAGTTATTGCCCAACAGACTATCATAATCAATGCCTTGCTAGCTTCTCATTTAGGATCATGCAATATATGCCATATAGTGGGGCTTATAAAGAGAGCACCATTTTACTTTGTATCCTATATTGTACCATATATAAAAACCATGAATAATTTGAATGTCACATTTAGAGATTATGTGTAAAGCATCTATAGGCATGGAACAGATAGCTGCCGATAGTAGTAAAATTAAAGCTACTTACCAGTATACCATCAAACCACTTAAAATATACAGTGGAGCAAAAAAACAAAGGACAAAGAACCCATAAAGACTTCAAAGAGAACTGAATATACTCATTAAATGCTAAGTGTTGAGCAATTTTTACTGGCCAGGAGGAAAAACTAAACGGAAGTAAGAATATGACAAACGATTTTATCAGAAAGTAGCATTATCTAGATGTTGCTTGAGCACAACATCTCCGCATCCTTTGCCATTGCTGGGAGCTGTACTTCTGCAACACCTGGAGAGCTTCTGCTTTCCCATTTCTCATACCTGTTTTTTAAATACCTCAGAAAATGTAACTTTTGATATAAGACACAGCAGAAACATTCCGCTTATAATATATTCAGTGCTTTGCACAGCACTTAAAAACATGCAAATATTTACCTTTAGAAGTGCAAGCGAAGAAATGTAAACTTGCTCAGCTGTGTCAACTGCAGGTGCATCTGTAGGAGGTCCCTAGATAAAGAAACAACAATCTATAATATACACAACGCTATTTTATAAATAAAATGAGCTTCATCTAAAAAGACACTGCAGGAGTACATTCTGTCCCATTAAATGCAGAATTTTGAAACAAAAATGGTAGTAGCAATCCCAAACCCCTACTCTAATATAGAGGAGTTTCAACTTTTTCTTCCTTGACCATTTAAAAAGAGTCATATGAAGAATACTGTGGTTGTTTCCATCTATGTGAAAGACTCAATATCCTCCACTGCACATATGAAAAGAAGCTTAGTAAGACGCTGAACTATGAATTGGAAGACCTAATTTAACTCTGCATCTGTCATAAACTCCTAAGTGTTTTTCAGCAAGTCACTAGTTGGCTTCACACACTGCAATACCCCAGTGCCATAGTTTGATGAATAAGCATAATGGTTATTTCCATATATTAAGCAAAAATCTTACATGTCACATTGCATTTTAGCACAATACCTAAACCCTATAACCCTTAGTATTGGCCCTGCACCTATGAAGATTAGACAGATCCTTCTCCCATTCATACAATGCTGATTACTATTTATACATCTCTCAATTCCAGTCAAATCTATTTGGTAGTGCAGCATTTATCTAGCCAGAACAATAATAATAATAAATTATACGTACTGCTCTTTCTCCCTCTCCCTCTCCTTCTCACATACACACAATCTCCAATTAACTACATGTTTCTTACAGTGGTGTGAATATAAATGCTGCTAGGCTAGCATGATTAACTGGCACCAACACAAACACAATTTCCCTTTGCTTCATCAGTTTTTAGTTAAAGAGAACTTGGGAAAAGGCTACAGGAGCATTTTGCAGATCCATTGGTGCAGTGAGAGAAAAAATGGACCTCCAATCCCTAGGCAGAAAAGCTGTGAACAAAATACTCTGCTCTTTGCTTTATGAGTAGCTAATAAAAAATTAGCACAATTGTCCCAGGTGTGAATGACGACCAAGGCCAAAATTATGTATTGTTCAAATGCAAAATGCCATCTACAGCATTGCAAAATTAAAATTATGCAATTCCTATGAATAAGGACAAAGTAGTACAAAATGATCTTTTAATTGTGATTTGTGACCAAGGATAACTTCACAGAAACCCACCACCACCAATATACGTTAATGATCAGCCATGCAATAAGCATCTCTATTTAACACTATAGTAGTTTGCTTCATTATATTTAAAAATTATTTAAATATAATTAAGATCTACTTAGCCATAAAATATTAATATGTGAATTTTCAAAGATGAAGTGGACATTTACAGGAGATTCAAAGAATTCAGCCCACAATTCAGAAATCCTGCTTTTAATGCCTGCAAACGACCTCACTCTAAATATTACAAATGAGAGAGTAGTTTATGGCAACAGCTGTACAATGAAACAGAAGTTTCTGATTGCCATTACTTGTGACCTGAAAATTTAATGGTAAAGCACCATTAATAGGGAACATGGGTAATATTTAAAACTATTAAGAATGTTTTATAAGGAAGGACTATATTAGCAAATATAAAATTTAGTAGCAGAAAGTTTACTAACAAAGTTTCAGCAATTTGGAACTCTCCATATTATTGCTCACAACTGTGGAATACTCCGTTCTATTTCCTCCTTCTATACACAATCATTTTTAATTGATTTCTGAAAAACAGCAGTATTACTATTAAATAATCTGGATTTGTCACACAATTGGTCCTTATATTACCATACTATTTGCAATAATACTAAGTACAGAATGCAACTTTTAATATTTCATCCTGCTCATATCCGTTTTTGTACTATTATGTTACTTTGTGTATTTGCTTAGAGAAGACTTTTTTCCTTATGGGTTTTTAAATATTATTGCTTTGCCCTCACTGATGTCAACAAAAACTCTTAATTTAACCACAAATCATTAGTATACAACTATGTGCTATTCCCTCTTCTACCTTCCAAAATTTCCTAAACAAAATTCCCTAACATGCTCAACACCATATACTGTATTCAACGTTGATTTAAAATCTCATGCCAAATATTACGATTAACAAGGAAAAACTAGGTAGTTTCATTTGATATAAGCCAAGAGCCATTTGGTCAACAGGACCTCTCATTCTACTTATAGTGCTTAATCTTGAGGGTTCCTAATTATTACGATAGATCTGGAGTTCAGGACGTAATAATGGCAAATGAATTGATTCCATTGGATGTTGCCATTCTACTGGTACATGTTTCTCAGATACAACTGAGAATCGATTCTTTTACCCTAGGCTTGCTTTCTTTAACTATTCTTACATGTGCCAATTCAGCCATACAGCCTATTTGCATATTCATTTGAAAACATGCTGTACTGTGTAAGAGTGCATACATTTCTATCCATATCATAGGGACACTTTTTTTCTGAATATTACTGTTTCAGAATGAATACTTTCAGAGCAACAACACAAATTTGATTCATTATGCTACTGTTTTGAAGCAAAATTCTGGATATCTACTTAAACAAAACTGTATTTAAAATCTTCAGTCATCTAAATTGTTTGCAGTTACCACCCTAAGTACAAAAGTAAATAATGTTTACTTTTGTAATAATTACTACGGTAATTTACAGCAAATTATTTTCAAGGGACTAGAAGAAACACACAGTGACCCACCAAATTACAATCAAGAACAATGGCCAGAAAATGACTGTCTGTAGATAGCAAGACACACTGGGCAGCCTTAGTTCCACCAGAATGACGGATTATTTTACACTCTTCTGTATGTACCTTTGTATAAGCTCACTGATATGCAAGATGGCACATCTGTACGCCACAAGCTGTAGAAGATTCTTGTGTTTTCTCCCCTACCTTCCCTTCCCATTTACCACTGGGCAACACTAATGAAGATGCACAGCGTTTGTATATTAAATTGTTAAGATTATACATCCAACCACATCTGCCTGTCATTTTCCATTCCAACCAGTGATCTACAAAGGTGATGAAAAGTAAATATACTTTTCGCTGATATACCAGATGCACCAGAATCCCCAGAGAATCGATGTGCTAACATCATCACCAAAGACTAAAACCGAAGCAAGCCTTTAAATTTGGTCGTTTACTTACAACTAAAGTAAGCCACGAAAATAAAATAACACAACTTTATGGCTTTTAAAAGTTCTTTTGTATCCAGCGCATACAAAAACAAGCGAGGAAAATCATTCTCGATTATACTTTTAAAGAAAAGAAACAGATGCTTCTTTCTGACTAAACTGTCTACCAAGTGTTAGACAGTGAACTGACCTGCCTGCAGGGCAATCGCATCAGCTGTAAGCTGCATCAATCATTTCTTTTAGCCATTCCTTATTAGCTAATGCAGAATTCAAGGTAGTTTTTCACAATTAAAAGAATGTTTTTGCATTTTAAAATATATATACAATGTTTCTAAAAATCTAACAGAAGAAAGATCAGACAATCAATCCAGTGAAGTTAAAAATGAGGCATTACTTTTCTTCATGTGTATTCGAATATAATCCAACTATAAAAGCTGTGACTTTTCCTTGGGCAGCCCTTGTTGACTAAGTGTTAAAAAAGGCATTTGCCATTCTAACAGCATAAAACTAACGCCTTAAAGTGTTATCTACTCAGGCCTTTTAGCAAATTTGTTAACACTTTTAGGTATATTACTCCACCTTTCTCTTAGTGTGAACTGGTATCAATTATTTAGCCAGTTTTATTATGTTATTAGAATACCTGCTGATTTATCATGAATCAAAGTGTCATTTTAGAGCACTGCCCTTTACGTCACCATACATTTCTTTAAATGTAAATGATGGAAAATAAATAAAGCCACAATTACAAAAAGAACCACAGACCTAGAAATTCACTTAAAACTCCTACTGAATAATCTTCCCTGTTTAACCGTGCTACATTAAAAAAAAAGTTTTGAAATGTGGAAAAAGTGGTCTCCTTCTTAAAAATGTCATTATAAAGGATATCTATGTAACTAAATTATTAGATAGCTAGATCCAATAATATTTCCATCCATTCTTTTTAGTTGAAACCCCTTTAAAATATAAACACAACAAAACAGACATAAGCAAATGTACAACTATCCAACACTGTCATGTTTATTCTTACCCCATAAAATAAAAATAGGAACCTTTTAATACTTAATTTTGTGAGTATTAAACAACTAGTGTGAAAAACAAGATGCATGTAAACTACTTCTACTGCCTCTGCCTCAATGACTAGCTGAGACAACCTGTTATAGGAGGTGTTAATTGGCAATAGGAGTGCAAGTCAGAAGCATGTTCCCCATCGTCCTAACCCAGCAAGGCTAGGTCATTAAAGTGGAAATGAATTCTTTCATGCTGACTTAACTCTTGGAGTACAGATCTTCAGCTGTTACACCTACAGACAATTGAGTGTGTGTGCTACTTCAGATGGCACAAAAAGTGGCATTTTCCTCTTAAAAATAATTGTATTATGTATACGGTTTATTATGCACTATATACCAGAAGTAATCTGTGAATGATCTAATGGTTAATACACACATGACTACACGGACACAGACAAGTCATCAAGTGTACAAGTATTCTGAAATGCTCAACGGACTGCAGACTTACAATAGAAGCCTGGGACAAATGATTTTCTTTAACAAAGGAAATAGTAACATGTTACTGCAATTTGTGCCTAATTGTATCAGAAGTTGCAAATATCTTTCTTAAGATATTAGGCAGAATTGACAATAAATAACTAAGTAACTTTATATTTTTAGTAATATAATTGGGCCATCTAAGCAGAATTCTAGTATCATGAACATATAGAACACCACCATTTTGACAGTTTTTGTGTGAAGTAGTAGTTGTAGGCCAAATAAGAGGTTTAAATTTCTGCTCTACTGTAAGGTTCATCAAGCAAACTTCAGCCAATTATATAACCTTTTCCATGGCTCTTGATCTGTAGAACTGGATTGTGTACACTGGTCCTTCTCCTTTAGTTCAATGCAAATCTGGATCCACTCCCTGGGTGTTGCCTTACAGTAAGCAGGTAACAATTGAATCACATGTCTAACAGTGTAAATTTGAAAGAAAGTACAATATCTGCACAATTGGAGACAGGACTTAGAGAGTCCCCGGGTTCACAATAGACTCTATGCATGTTAAAGGATCATGCGTAGAACTCCCATTCAGACTTGTTCAGGTCAACAAGTAAAGATCTGGGATTGAAGCCTGTGTATACTGGTGATATGGCATGCATGGCCATTAAGTGCAACTCATCTATTATATACTTTTAGACCTCATGAGCTTTAGGTTAAACACCACAGAAGGTTAAGGAAGTGAAACAGTGAATGACTGACAGATCTGCCCTGAAATCAGAGTGATTTTTTCAGTTACGCCATTGTTGCAATTTCTTGAGGTGTGGAAAGATTTTGCATAAAGGAGAAATATTTTGGTTCACTCCATTTCCACTCCCAGATTCTCATGTTGAGCAATGACACTATTTTAATTGGTATACAGTTAGTCTTCAACTTATGATCGGTCACTTAGCAACTGCTTAAAGTTATGAGAGACCTCTGAAAAAGTTACTCAAGACTCAAAGTTCTGACAATATCCCCTCCTCCTTAGCTGACTACATCTTGGTTGCTCGGCAATTGGCCCTCATTTATGGCTATTCACTGTGTCCTGAAATCACATGGCTGCAATTTACAATGTTTTTGCTAGAAACCAGTGTTTACTTTAGTTTTCTGGCAAAAAAAAGTTTCATAGTGAACTGTGAACTTACTTAACGACTATTGTGTTTACTTAATGACCTTGTTTTATGATTCACTCCACTTCCACTTCCAGATTCTCATGTTGAGCAGTGACTCTGTTTTGAATCGATAGGTAGTCCTCAACTTATAATGGGTCACTTAGCAATCCCTTAACATTATGACAGACCTCAGACTCAAATTCAAATTTCTGACACCACTACCACCACCACCATCTGGCCACATTTTGGGTATTCGGCAACCAGTGCTCAATGACGGCCATTTGCTGCGTCTTGCAATCACTGCAATTTACAATGATTTCGCTGGAAATCAGTGTTTACTTTCAGTTTTTGGAGGGGAAAAATGTTCCATAGCAAACAGCGGGCTTGTTTAATGATCTCTGTGTTTACTTAATGACCATACAAAAGAAGGGTCATAAAACTGGGCACAGTTATGTGATGGGCCGCTTAATGACCATCACAAATTATGACCAAAATTGTACTCAATGCTGCTCTACTTTATGAAAGGTAATATAAAAGTGAGTTAACCCTTTATACTTCCATCTTAATCAGCAACAATCAACTCCAGTGCAGCTATAACAGATATCATAATTTGTTACAAACACCTGTTGCCTTTGCACAAAACATTTTTAATTGTGCCCATTACAAAGTTGTTAGCACTTTTTCATTGCAGGGACTATTACTGTTGCAAATTTCATCAGTTTGTCTCAGTCCGACAGCTATGTATTTACATATATTTAAAATTAGCATGGCTTAAAAATCATTGTATCAACCTGTATGACATTTTGCACATATCACCTGCCTGCCGATTTCATTCTAGACTGCTAGAAAGCAACGGCAATATAGGCAGTTATGTTCCTTCCATATTAGGGTATAGAATAATAAAGATCATTTTTCCAATTTACATTTCTGATCCTGGCAGTGATTCAGACCAATCCAGAATACATTGGACTACTTCTTGAACATTAAATTGGGCCCACAGATTATACTAGATGATATCTGCGCTCTCCTAAGTAACAAACCATAAAATAATCTACTTTATGAAATGTAGTGAGAAACTGTGTTGATAATTAAATAATGTTACAGCAGTCAAATGGATGGAAGATGGAAGAAGCAAAGACAATACAGGAACAAAATATCTTTTTTATAGTAAGGTACTGTAAGATTTCCTTCTTAGGTACAGTAGAAATTATTTTCCATCCATGAGGTTATCAGAACATTATAAACAGAACAGCTACAGACATTTACAATGCTTTAAAGAGCATACGATCAAGGGAAAGGATGTGGAATATTGATTATATCTGTGTTTTGAATTTTATGACTTAAAATAATCTAAATAATACTCTGTATGAATTATCTGGGAGAAAATGAATGACCAAGAGAGCAGCAGTCAAAGAGGGAAGAGTTAATGTTTAAGAAGTGGAAACGCAAACAGGTTCATATGGTGACTCTCCTCTGAGCAAAGCCACATTGAAAGCTGTATTTTTTGAAAAGGAAAAAAAGGCTGCAAGTAGTTGCCTATGCCTCATTGTCGGATCATTTCAATATTTATACAGATTTCTGTTATTTCTATTTC
This sequence comes from Oxyrhabdium leporinum, assembly GCA_032468155.1. Taxonomy (NCBI): domain Eukaryota; kingdom Metazoa; phylum Chordata; class Lepidosauria; order Squamata; family Cyclocoridae; genus Oxyrhabdium; species Oxyrhabdium leporinum. Next base: position 308,357 of record JANHFL010009838.1, on the reverse strand, counting down.
GGGAAGAAACTATTGAAATATCAAACTTCATAAAGCTTTCAAAGGAGAGGCCTAAGGCAGTATCTGAAAGCAACTTTACTATAGTGATCTTGAAATATTAAAAGAAACAGTCCTTACATTTAGTCCTTTTAAAAGGCATCACTATTACATAATCCAAAACGAAATTAGATTACAGGGTTAAGATCTACATATATTAGACCAGTAGTAGATTCAACAAGATTTTTAGATCAGTGGCGGGTCTTTTAAGTGCTACAGGTTTTATCAATTCTACAGCATCAAGCAGTGCAGCACTTGAAACCTTTCAAAGTGACAGTTTTCAAGTGCCATGTACAATGCCCTAATCTGGAAGTGTCCCAACCAACCCATCTGATCAACAATTTCACAGATGGAAGCACTTGATGGCTAATTGGCAAGCCGATTATTCAAACAAAATAGCTATTTGCAATTCTTGCTTCTTTATTTCCAGTAGAAGTGCTAACACGGCTAAGAGACAGGTCACCCCTCCTCCATGCTCATTTTTAAAATAAAAGATCTACCTTTCTAGCTATTCCCCCGGGTACCATTTAAAGCACTGAACTGAAGTTGCACTAAGCAAATATGACAAGATATAGTGCTCTGTAATGAAGGACAGACTTTTTAGCATTTCAGTTACTCTTTTTGAGGGCTGTATACAGTGTTACTCTGGGTTATTTACCCACCCACGTCATCATGTCACCAGCTGTCAGTGCTATTGTGCACTCGAAATGACATTTTAAAATTCAGAAGAGGAAATACAGCAAGAACTCTTAATTTAAATTTACCAGATAACATGGGTAAATTCTGAACCGTTGTTGAGAACATTGTAATTGTATAGCTATGTCCTTTCTCTCACATGCCTTGTGTACATTATGGATACCAGCAAATGTAAGAACAAGAGAATGGTTCTAATACTGCTCATTATAATGGTTATGAACAAGCATGCATACCTATATGTGCTATTTGGGAAGTGAGAATTATTTGCTCTTCGGCATGTTTATTGCAAAAAAAAATAGTGCAGAATACTGTGTATGTATTACAACTTTAACTTAAAAAAATACAATTCATGAAATCCTTCTTTGATATATATTTCGGTTTCAGAAAAAGTGCAATCAACTAGTTTAAAAGACCGTTAACCCTTTTCTCCAGGAGATAATAGTCACATTCAAATATAGTGTCCAATCCAAAATCAATGTTCTGGGAACTTAGGTGCAAGCAAACTATGATTTCAACAAACCCCCGCTTATTATAGGCGGGTATTTTCTCTTCTTGGGCACAGAAAAGAGAGATATGGGGGTGCTCACCTCTAAAGCTTGAATGCACAGGTCTTCAACTGATAATCAAAAATATGTAGTGGGTCATAGCCAGGAGCAGCAAAACTATATCCACAGTTAGTCTAAATCCAAAGGGTATCACAAAAATATCCAGCTAGTCTCAAAAACATGTGACAGGTCAGATTTTGACTTCTATATGCTTCCTTGAAACAGACAGGTAGGGCAGAAAATGGTACTAATTAACATATTCAGACCTTTTGTCAATTTTCTATAGTGGTGCAGTTTCTTTTAGTTCACACAATTGTAGGTATATTATTCTGTTTTCTTGCAACAATAGGAGTTCTTTGCTAAAGAAAGTAAACTGCTTTCAAAAACTGAGGAAATTTCAAAAGTAGTTGGGGTCTAATTCTAAAAGTGTATGCTGGATGTTGGAATTGTTTATCTAGACTTTTGTCATAATTATGCAATTTTACATAGTATGCAATATTTTAGATAAGCTGCTTTTAAATTTAGAAATACATTTTAAAAAATTCACTTTAAGCCAGTCATGGGCATACGAATCTCATTCTCATATTTAAGTTGGACATGCATTCAATCACGTACAATTATGGTAAAATATATAGTTTATAACCAACCAACCTATATTCTACTTAAAAGAGAGCAATCTTAACACATCACACATATAGAACTTTATCCCACATAATGTGTATTACTTTTCATGAAGAAAAGTTTCAAACATTATAAATATTTTATCACCAGTATTTACTGTATTCTAAATTGTAAGGGCCAACAGGGAATAATACATACAATGCTCATATTAAAATGCTCTGGGAGATAAAGCCATTAACACATTTTACCTTCAAAAGTAATTTGAATGAGAAAGTATTTGAATGAGAATTTGTCATACAGTAATAGAAAACAATTCATATGTAACCAATCAGGCATATTTTTTTAACCTAAAGGAATCTTTTTAAAACATAGGAAGACTTTGTATCATTGGTAGCGCGTGCATAATTACAACTGCAACTTTCAAATTGCTGAAATCCTACCAATTACAGCAGTCACATGTCTAAATCTAACCTTGAGATAAAAGTAAAAAGTTCAGCTCAATTCTTAATGATTGCATCCATGCCGTTTTTCTTGGCAGAATTGCATATATGGTTTTCCTAGGCTTCTGGGGTTTTTTGTGTGTTTTTTTTCAAAATCCCAGCTGAGCCAAGAGCCTGGGATTGTGGTCCATTATAGAAATGTTAACCAGACCAACTCTGCTCACCTTCCAAGTTTACCTACTAAAGTACAAAAATCCTCCGAGAAATCTACTTATACTACGAATTAACAACCCTGTACAGTCCTGTAAGTGATGATGGAGTCCAAATCCAAGTATGGATATAAGTAAGTAAAAGAGACTCAAAATCTATTTTAAATTACAATAAATTGTAATTTATTATTACAATATTCATGATATGGACTCTTACAACAGTGGCATTTGTTCGAGCATCTATCTCCACTTACAGGAAAATTGTGTCATTTTTCCCAATTTCTCCTTCCTCTTGGGGCTCTCCATACTACATGCCGCCACCATTTCCCTGTTGAATCCTGATTATCCACAACAGTTTTTAGAAGGCAGGGGGATACAGAAACAATTGGTGAAAGTCATTTTATTTTGCTGATAGGCCATTAACGAGCAGAAATGCATCAGAATTTCCTGATTTTCCAAAGGTCTTCTATTCAGCTTTTAGTCCAAAAAATACGTTCAGCACCCTGTAAGCAGGATTTTTCTCCCATGTTATCAGTGACTTGTTTCCAGTTGTTCAATTGCATTTCAGAAACTTCCATACATTAATAATATTCTATATGAAAGAAAGTACTGCAGATTGCACCCCTAATGTGTTCATGCGCATGGAAAGATTTGATTTTAGTGGACTCCTCAATCAACTGAAGCTGGAAGAGACCATTTCTCTTATTGTCTGTAAACCCCCAAATCTATTCTCAAATGTCTGCGAACCTCCAGACCAGCATGAGACATAGCATGGATGGAAACACTCAACAAAATTCTTTACTTTTGTTTGAAAAGATTTAATGCTTTGCAATAAGTAGAATGGCAGTACAGTACCCATTCAATTAGAGGCTCCAGGCAACCAGTATTCAGTCTTCCATGTTTAGATACCAGTTGCCTCTAGATTTCTGTCTTCCTGGACAAATCGGACTAGCTTCGCATCTTGGACAATCCACCTTATAAAAAGGTGTCAGTCATAATGAGACAATTACTTTAATTATGCTGTCATTACTTAACCAAAGGAGGCTGATAGCTACCAATTTTCTTGCTTATTTTAAAAATATGTTGACTTATTTATCACAAAGCCGGACTATCAAAACAGATCCCCACAGGAGACAAAAAACAACGAAGTTGAGGCTTTTTCCCTAGTATTTGTCTTGCATGATTGCAGAGTCTACTTATTATTTGTGTCACCTTGTTCTTACAAGAAAGCTATCAGTACATGATGCAACAAGATCTTATGCAGAGTGGTGTGCTGATTAGGACTGAACTGGAAGTGACTGGCCCAAGGATACACATCCGGCTTTCATGCCTAAGTGAGGACTTGGGCTTCCTCGCTCCTAGTCTAGCACCTTAAGTATTACACCATGCTGCATTGAAAGAACAAAGTAACAGTTAATATATTAAATTCAGCATGTGTCTCTTTTCCTAATTTTCTGACTAAGAAAAACTTCAATAATTATGAATCTCTTATTGTGTTAAAGAATAAGGCTCAGGAGAAGTGTTCCAATTGCATAGTGTTAAAAATGGATTCACTGAGAAGCACCTGGAAGAAAGTGCAAAATGCAAGTATTTGCTATAAAATTTAAAAAAGAAAAGCACTGCTTTGGGTAATGCACTATACTCTCGATTAGTTGCACAATCACCATCCTGAAGTAAATACCTAACCTAATACCATAGCAGTCCTAAAAATTCAATGAAAAATTCAATTTCAGGGAGAAAAATAATGTATCCTAAGTTACCTTGTATTAAAGCAGAAAGTCTATAATTGAAAATATGGAGATATATAAACGCAGCTCACAGTATGAACTTAAAAGGAATAGTTTTACATCTAGCTCCACGGCCATTAGGTAGCCAAAAGAATACCTTCATCTGTACAGTTTGCTCATGCATTAAGATCTTCAGAAGTGCATTGATAGTTCTGAATATCAGAAATATATTATGCATTTGCAAAACAGCAAGCCTTCTCTGTGGTGGCACTTTTACTCTGGAATGTCTTCACAACAGAGAGATAATTTGCTTTCCTTTCAGCATCATAGCTGAACACTCCTTTTTGCTGAGGCATTTTACATTTACATTAAAAAATACACCAGAGTATTCATTAGGTTACTTGTTGGCTGAATAGTTCTGATAATTTTTTCTTACGATTTTATTAAAGCTGTAGATCATATTTTAAAATATGCAAACTATAACACCGATTTATAAATTTAAAAATGACAGTAAGTAATCTGTCTAACACTAATAAAATCAACACTATTTGATATCATTTATCTGTTTTGAATCCAGTGGGTAGCATCTTTCCCAACTACCGTTGATATGGATAAGTCAATAAATTGTCATTCCTATAAAGACGAGAAAGATTAATCTGGATGACAAAGGTGAAAAAGATGGCGTATTCCATAGCTGGATCCAATGGTGTGATTATGCTCTATTGCTGATATTCTTCTATGGAAGGATTTTTAATCTCCTGTGGGAGGATCTAGAGAGCTGGATGACACTTTGGGACAGATCTGGGATCTCACTTTGAGGTGATAGAGCAGAAGTGGCAGTCCTGTCGCAGCAGCATAAATGAGTACATGCAAAAGGTTTGAGAATAACATCTGCTAACTAATTGTGGAAGATTTTGTTTATAGAATCATGTGAAATTTTCCAGTACCTGATGGATCAGAAAACATAATAATATATGACAAATAAAAAGATCTTGCTTCTTAATAAAAGTGAGCAAATACAAGTTCTGTTTGGAAAATTAAAGTCAGGGTCCAACTTTGAGGTGAAGGAGGACACTGCAATGTTTTGTTACAGCAGACGTGCAGGTCCTCTTCTACAATGAGACAACTCATCTATCAAAAACATATGCTTACTTTTCTGCACTTTACTATACATACAATTTCTGGAATTCTGGAATTCCTCAAATGGTTATTTTTCCAGGGAGGGGCAAGATTTAAATTTGTAATCTAAATTCAAAAAAAGGTTACTGGTAATCTGGATACTAACCTGTCCTAGGCCAGGCATTCCTCCTCCAAGTCGTAGAAGTCGATCCATATTTCCTAAAGAAACAAACAGATAGCATACCTAGGTTCTAATGTGTTTACCAAACTGTTCTCCATAAAATTCACCTTCAGTCACTCATTATGTCAAAAATATTGGTCGTAATTACAACACAACATCAGACTTCCTGTTAATTAACACCACATATTAATTCAAGAAGCTGTCTTCCATACTAATTAACAACTGCACTTTAAGTGTACTGATTTTGGGTTATCCCCAGTTTTAAAAAAGATAAGCTTTTTTGTTTAACTCCCTTTTTTATTGCAAAATTCATTTATTTCCTCCTCTGATCCCACCTACCCCCAAAAAGCATCTGCACAGCAAACCAAAGAAAACTCAACACCAGCAGATTAATTTCCTTCAATTTATCCAGAACACATCAATATAAAAATAATTCAAAAGTGAAGATTTTTAACATCCTCATTAGTAAGTTCTGTGCTAATTAACTTACAGCTTGTCAGTTAGCATCAAAACTGCATGTGAAAGACACTGAACAGATTAGATTTCTGAATTAGCATCAAAAGCTTTTTTTAATGAACTCATTACACCAAAAGAACACCATAAAGTAAACATTAAATGCCTTTAGTTAAAATATTAAGGGCTACATAGTTGTTGCATATATCATTAAATATGAAATACTGTGGAAAGAAAATGAATCTCATTGCTGTTTGTTATATTGCTTTAATAGTAAAATATTTAACATGCAACATGGTAATATGACTGGAAACATTTTTAATACTATTAGCATGTCACCAAGTGTCGACTTCTGGATGAATAAAAATAGCTAGCATTCCTCACTAAGACTCTGCAAATGATTTAAAGGAGCATTTCACTCAAATTGTTTGAACAGCCCAAGTCTCCACCATTGTCTGTATTGGCTAGAATTGCTTGGAGCGTTAGTTTACCAACATCCGGCTGGTCCCGATTCCCACATGTGACCTAGACTGAATACAATATTCAAGAGGGCTGTCCAAAACCTTTAGGAGATGCTTCTGAAACAACAGGACAGAGGCTGCTCTGCGTGCACATGCAAGCAGAGACAGTTAGGAGCAGCTTCCAAGATAAAAGATGTAACTGCTGCTATGAATCAAGAAGTGCTTTTCATGAACTTTAACGCAAGATGGCCTGAAGTTCTAGGTTAATATCTATCTCTATCTGCATGCTCTCTCTATGTCTTACCACATTATGTCTAACTGTAGCCAGGCAAAAGCAAAAATTTAAAAATACTAAAGGTTTCCCTAAAGATTAAAAAATATATATTTAGAATTATAATCATGCCCACAGGGCACAATCCAAAAGAATTCTCATTATTTTTAATTAAAGTTAATTACCTCAGATCATCAATTAATACAATGTGAATATTTCAGTAAAGATCAATCAATAAAAATTAATTTTTCTTCATAACGCATGAGCTGAACTGAGACTGAATACACAAATAGTTCACGGCCCATCTTAATATCCTTGATGCTAGAAAGACATTTTTGAGCAGTTTAAATAGAACTGCCACGAACCAGTTCATGTGCTTCATTTTACACTGTACTCACCTAGTTTTCAGCTTTTTTCTACAATGTTTTTCCAGTTCTTAGTGTAGTCTCCAAGTTTAGATGCAAAGTGAAGCTCCTACTAAACACAAGTAACAATTAATCAAGATAGCTTTCAAAAAGCCTTCATTTTATATCCTGAAACATTGTTTCAATTCTAAGCAAAACATTTACAGTATAACAATGTTCTCTTAAAAAAAGACAAGCCAACCTATACAGGTAGCCCTCGACTTGTAACAGTTCACTTAGTGACTGTTCGAAGTTACAACGGCACTGAAAAAAAGTGACTTATGATCATTTTTCACTTATGACCGTTGCAGCATCCTCATGGTCATGTGATTTACATTTGGATGCTTGACAACTGGTCCATACTTATGACAGTTGCAGTCTCCCAGGGTCATGTAATCAAAGGCAATGGAGAAGCCAGATTCACTTAACAACCATGTTATTAATTTAACAAGTTCAGTGATTCAGTTAACAAATCCGGTAAGAAAAGTTGCAAAATGGACAAAAGTCACTTAACAAATGTCTCACTTAACAACAGGAATTTCGGACTCAATTGTCATCGTGAGCTGAGGACTACCTGTTCTTAATTTTCTACCTACTTCATAAAATATCAGCCTGATCTATCTTTAATCGCACCTAGGGCTCCTCCACACTTCTTCCTTTCTCCACTGCAAGGAGAAGATACTCCACTATTGGCCAAATCCCAACTATTTATGACAGTTGCACTGTCCTGGGTTCATGTGACTACCTTTATAACCTTCCTAGTCGGCTTCTGGCAAGCAAAGATAACGGGGAAGCCAGATTCACTTAATGACATGCTTTGTTTAACAACTGTGGCAAAAAAAATGTAAAATGGGGCAAAACTCACTTAACAACTACCTTCTTTAGTAACAGAAATTTGGAGCTCAATTGTGGTGGTAAGTTGAGGACTAACTGTACAAGTTTTCCCAAAAACAAAAAACATCCCCCCCTCCAAAAGAAAAATGGGGTAAGTGGGATTTCTATGACTACTTCTCTAATCTCTGTGAAATTAAAGAACTGGAAGCAAATACTGGAAGCCATTCTCCCTGCTTTTCCTGCTTGGGAGAAGAGGGGTAGGAAACAGGTCTTTTGATGCCAGTTCTCTTGTGTATAAAAAGATCTGCTTCCACCCAGAGGTCAGCTGTACTGCAAGAGTGCCACTCGCAATGATGCTTCCCCCACAGTAGAGCTGCTCCCACTTTAGGCCTGCAAGATTTAAGCCTCAGGGAACTATTTAACTGTACATCAGCAATCAACTGTATACCACTGAGATACATCAAGACGTCACAATTCCAGCAGTCTTATCAACTGACTGCTGGACACACACATAAAATAAAATAAAATAAAACAAAGCTACTTGGCAGCACTGTTGGCAGAATTAGCAGCCTTGTGAGGAAGCCATAGTGAAACTACCTACAGCTTCCGGGCAGCATTGCCAGCAACCCTACATGGAAATCACAAGTAGCTCCACCATGCCTCTCTCTGCCTGCAGAAGAGTAGCTGGTAGCCCCATGATGGAGCTGCTCTTTCACTGGCACCTATGGGCATAGCTTTACTTAGAAGTGCCTCTTTCACTCCACTTCCCTTCCCTTGTTGGAAGGTATGTGGCTCATTCATTCATTCATTCATTTATTCAATTTATATACCGCCCCTATTCCGCAGACTCGGGGCGGTTCACAGCAAGTAT
>JANHFL010009838.1:272327-285242 GCA_032468155.1 Oxyrhabdium leporinum | reverse complement strand
CCCCCCTTTTCTCTCTCTGAACTCCTCCTCTGAGTGCTATAAAAGGTAGAGGATAATTGGAAGTCAGCTTCTGGCTTGCAAGATCGACCCTTTCTTCGTCTAGCAAAGGGCAAAGCTCTAGTTCTGAGGTTTTGAATCAGCCAAGAAAAGTTGTTTAAAGAGATCCAGCCTTCAGGTGCCTGGTTGGGTCCCATGCCTGAGTTGGCTTGAAATGAAACCCGCTTAGGAAATGCAATTCTGAATTTCAACCCCGTCCTCTGCTTTGGCCAGGTGTTCTCTTTGGACCACAGTTTCATGTGACCTGATTGATGTTTGTTTTTTTTTCCTCCCTGCTTCTTTCTCTCCCCCACCTACACCAGGAAAATAAGCACCAACTGCTTCTCCTTCTGTGGGCATGAATCTTCAGGATCATTGGGGACAATTGGAGAGAGATCTAAAGCCGCTTTTCTTCCTGTCAGTTAGGCTAGAAGGGGAAAATTGGTAGACCTCTTATCAAATCCTTGTTCAATTTTTTTTTTTAAAGTGGGGGGAAGATTCACTTTTTTTTTTCTCCTGCTGAATCTGTCAAAACAAAACAAAAAAGGAGCCAGCACTTTACCATTCTACTACTGGACCCCCAAAAAAATCAACAGGCCAAAAGGCCAGTCTTCAACCTGATCATTGAAGGTAGAGAGTTGGGACTAGGGCCTGTCTCCCAGAGCCGGTCCCAGCCAGTGGGAATGGTGGCATTTGTCTAAGATAGAATGAGGTGTGGCAGGTCAACCAGAGTGCTATATTTTGTACCAGCTGACCTGCCAGATTTATCAGTTGACAATGCACTACTTCTGATGTGGACCAAGGAAATTCAGGTGAAGTCACCTTCCTAACCGCCTAGAGGTAACTCAGGGCAATATTGTCTCTTCAAGACCTCCCCAAATTATACCGGTAGTTTGTCTGTCCTTTTGCTGGAACTAGCAGAAAGTGCCTATCAGTTTCAAGAGGGAAGTTACATAATTTACGGGAATTAAATGAACAAATTATTCAGGCAGTAAAAGTCACCTTCCTAACAACAGTCTAGTTTTCATCAGTTCTGTATTTGTGCAAATGAGATGGGATTATACTGGATAGACTGTTATCGGAAACAAAAGCTGGCTTTTATCTCTTCTTGTCCCTTATTATAAGATCAGTTTATCCAATGATTCAGTTCATTCAATGTATCCATGGTAGACTATCAAACTAGCCATTTGCACGTATCTTCACCCTTAAGTCATTTTGTTGTGTTTGTTGGCCACTGTTGTGTTTCATCAGCATACCGAAGTTTATAGCATGATTAAACTTCATTTTCAAAGGTATTCTGTATGATGTGCGCATGCCACCAATTTCAGCTTCAATTCCTATGCTAGATTCCTATCTTGAAACGCTGCAGCCAGCAAGGGTAGACAATATTGAGCTAGATAATTAATGGTGTGATGCAGTGGATCAATTCCTTAATTATAGAACTATATTGGCCAATGTCACCAAATGAAATTGTTTATGAATATTGCACATTCGAGGAATCATAAGCCAGACCAGCAGTCAATCAACAGCAAACCAAATTAATTCTGCCAACAGAATCCAGAATTATTTGCATCATTTGTAAATGCTTACAAGTCTAATTGAAGGCATTTGAAAGTTAAATATACTAATCTCATTTCAGGAAACAATGAATTTGATTAAACTTTAAAAAAACAACAACTCACTAGCTTCACATATTTTGGCTTTAGAGCAGAGCAGAGCAGAGCACCAACTTCTGTTGCACCAGATGAAAGGAAGAAGGCCTTTTCTTTCTTTGATTCAAAGATAGTATCTGATTAATCCTTTCTGTTGCCATTAGCATAACGGGAGGAAATAATGTCCTCTATATTAGGGGCCCCCCACCCCCTTAAAATTTGATTCAGACCACTGGAACAAAACTTGGCATTGCATGGCAGATAGCAGAGAGGAGAAGGTGGGAGGGGGGATCTAATTATAGTATATGATTGAATTTTATCCAAACTTTAGTGCTCACTTACTGCATAAGCCTGTTGGCTGTTAAAGATAAGCTTTAAGGGGGGGGGGGAATCTGTGTTGTTATAATGCTGTGTTGTTTTTTTAAAGGCTTGCTGAAGCCTCTGAAGTGTTAACCACGGTGTTTACTTTAGCGGCATTAAATGCGTATGCTATTTTTGGAATGTGAATACTTTGGACTGTCCTGGATGCTGGCCAAGGGTATCTGCATAAGGGCATCAAGATGGCAGGTACAAATGTGTGGATCAAAGCCACCTTTTTCAATACGCATCACAGGCCTTGCACACGTAAAAAGAATTTTTTGATTGTTTGGTCACACCCACCATTCTGTTGTTGTAAACTATCCCCTCACCCCGTGCTGATGTTCCAGAGGCCTGCTAGAAAAAGTAATGAAGAATCATACATTATTCCAAATCTATTCTACTGACTTGCAAGAGAAGATAAGGAAGGCTCTTATCTAATTTATTAGAATGCTTCTCTATCAAACTAAAATATGGGGTGGGTGGGTGTTTCTCTTTCACTTTATTTAGTCATTCACTACAAGAGAGAGAGAAATACGGAAAAGGTGACACGGGCAGGAAGCTCTTAATGAATAAAATGCTCTTGCATTTCTTAAGTTTTAATTTGTATTTATATTTTATATTGTCTCATAAATTGCCTGATTTGCATTTGTAGCTGACTTGGAACAGGCGTTTTCAGTCCTCTAGAAACCTTACCTTTAATATTTTTTCCCCAAGAAAGATTACTTAATTTTATCTATTGTTGTCTATGAAATTATCACGTAATGAAATCCTGAGATAGATCTTGAAGCAAAGTCTGATCTTCCATTGATGTCTCCTATGAGAGCTTTCTAAATTTAATTTTAAAATGTTAATAAATTTAACTTTCAAGTGACACAACGCTCTCAGGTTTAAGAATTAATAAGAAATAATAGTAGATATATTATTCAGGAGGAGAAGCTTTCTTAGTATTAGTACTTTCAATTTTTATATTACAGCAATTAAGGTTTTATGGTAGGTAAAGAAATGTATTAGTGTGGGAAGAGAGCTGTCACAACTAGGCTAAACAATCTTAGATTTAGCGATCAAGAGGGTAAAAGATATGAATAACTTTGCCTAGAGTTTGAGAAGGAAAGGGAAGAGTTTTGTATAGCTAGGAGGCCAGGGCAGCTTCAGTATGGCCAAAAATGGTGGAGTTTTTTTTTTAAAAAGTATGTGCCGTATGCTAGGAAAATCATGTGATTGTGGCCACCATTCTGACTTTTTTCAACCTTGTATAGATGCCCCTCCATAAAATAAAGGTGTTTTTTCTTTTAATTTTACCTCCAAAAGATAAAATATATTAGAACCAATTCTTGTAGGATTTTGAAAATATTGTTGCAAAATATTTCAGTGATTGCCCAGCTATTACATTGCTTTTGGAAAGCCATATCTGTCCTATCCATACAAAGTAATTAATTTAAAAGTCTAGGCTCTGGATATTGTTCAGATGGATGAAAAGTTAACATGCTATTAAAATTGTTTTCATTTCATCTGGAATATAGTATATGACAAATAGGTGACAAATTTAATTGGGAGTAAACTGCACTGAATACAATTACTTTTACTCAGAGTAGGCTTCTTACCTAAGATTAGTCAGGGAGAATTGTAATTCCACAGATCTAGTTCTATGGTAAAGGAAAAGCAAATTTCCCATAAATAACAAAATGTAATTATATTTAATTATTTAATCTATTCATTACCTTTATTCCCATCAGCCCTTCAGAGTAGGCCACATCAAGAAGCAGATACCACAGGAATGACTGGATCTCAGCTTTACTGCTAAAGGGTATAGTAACAGAAGCTTGAAAGTTTCCATCTCTTTTATTCTCCAGAGAATTAAGATGGGACAACCTTTAATTACTTCCTCTTTCCTTCCTCCCTTCTAGACTAAGCTGGTGCTTTTCTTTCTTTATTAAATGTATATACTGCCCAACTCCCAACATTTATGGGCAATGCTGTCAGGCGCAAAGAATCAGGACCATTTGTTAGGTTGCAACATAGAAGAGTTATTCAAGCCTATACACAAGAATCGGGTCAACTAAAGTTCAATGCTAAATTGGCGCCAGAGAAGGGTCAGCACAATTTAGAAGGGGCTGGACTTGGAGCATTTATGGGAATGCAAGGTCTCTAAACTGATGACATCCTTAACTCCACCACCCCCAGCTCTGCCTGCTCTTCTCCTACAAATGCACAAGTTAATAATCAAGACATTAAACATATATATATATATTTATAAAGATATAAAACATCTGGATATAAAACATCAAAGATGCATTAAAGATATATCTACCGTATTGTGTGCGTATGTGTACGCTAATGAAACATGGACCTCACAACTGATACAATCAATACAAAAACTAACATACATGCTTGGAACCACAAGACAAGATAGAAAAACCTGCACATGGATTAGAGAACAAACAAAAGTATACGATATCGTCAAGAGAGTCAAAGAATTGAAGTGGAAATGGGCTGGTCACATAGCAAGAAGAACTGATGGCAGGTGGAACAAGGCAGTCATATAATGGAACCCACTTGATAAAAAGCATCCACAAAAGAGACCTAAAACAAGATGGAGTGATGACATCAGCAAATATGGCAGGCCCAATTGGCAAAAGAAAGCTCAGGACCGTATTGGTTATAAACATGTGGAAGAGGCCTTCACCCTGCAGTGGATAGACAATGGCTAAAATGCTGAATAGCTTTATGAACAAGCCTTAATTGCCTCTCCAGAATTTCCTCTTAAGGAAAAGCAGCAAAGGCAGCACCATGTTTGTTGGTATGGCCTTGGTCCTAGCTGTGGTGACAGGATGAGCTGCCAGGACAGTGCTGCTCTATCTGTTTCTCCCCCCTTCTGTATTTTATGGAGTTTGGCAGTATGGAAAACGAAAGCTGTGTACATTATGGCCTGAGAATAAGATAAAGCTAGCACCTCATTGGTAGGGATAACATAGGGATTGCCAGGATGTACAGGATGTACAGCAATGAAATGATAAAGTTGGTCTCCTTTAGAAGAAAATTTGTCCATACCAATGACAAAAAGAAAGACACCAAGGAACAGGAAATGATGAAGGGGCAGTTTAATAGGAGCACCAACTCTACTAAATGCCTTACCTTCAATTATTTCTAAACCATGATCTGTTTCTGCCACCATAGCCACTTTGCCATGCTTTTCTCCCATCCTGGGGCTGAAAAGAAATGACATTGTCTTAAATCCTGCTGCTATTCGCGGTGTGCCCTGAATGCATCTGTAGTGGAGCTGAAATTGTTGCTCTCTGTACTTTGCTATGGCATAAGACTGGGAGGACAGTAATTGGAAATTTCAGTTATGTTTAATGTCACCAACTGTGGGGAAAGCTGCCATGGGTCTGGTCATGTGGGTGCCTTGACTTAGGACTGCAGTGACTTATGACTGCAGTGGCAAGCTTTGTAATGTAATATTCATAAATTTCCTATTAACAATGGAAAAGTCTCATATTGCTTCTGTGGTAATAAATGATTTTTAATTAAATTTATATGGGCATTTCATGTCTCTGGGTAGCACACAACAATCCAATAAACAATAAATATAAAACTATAGTTACAGTACTTAAAAACAGAATTACTAATAACTGTGAAGAAGCATTAAAAACTCTAAAAACAGAATTTTTAGAGATCAGAACAGGAAAAGAGAAACAATAGGTAAAGGGATATCAATAATAATGGAGTCACCTCATGAATTCACCCATCCCTTTGGGTTCCATGCATTTGCTGAAAATGGACTTTCATTTATACATAATGGAAATATCACTTAGCAAAAAAGAAATTAAAAGAAAACCCTCAGATAATAGAGTTTTTAGGATTTGAAATTCCACTTCTCCCATTATTTTCTGTTAATATGTTAATCAGTACATCAGAAATGTAAAGAATGTTATATTTTAAATTTAAGATCACCAGGCATACTTACAATGAGTGATCATATACGAAAATATGAGAATTTATCGTTATGGCTTAATTAATACATTGTATGAAAATAAAAGAACAAGGACAGGATACTTCTTAAAGTAATTTGGATCTTGCTTATTAAATATTATGACAAATGTTTGTGAGTTTTGAGTGTTATAGCTACTTGCTCTATTTTCTGTTGGTTGGTAGAATAGCTTAAAATCGGTATATTGTTCTGTTTTGATTTTATTAAAATTTGAGGAATGTTATATAGGATAAAATATTACGGTTATATTTCCTTTTTATATGCTTTTTAACATAAAAAACAACAGTGTTGGATTGTAGGTAGAAAGAAAAAAATCAGAGTCACCACCATTTCCCCATTCATTTATTTTTCCTTTTGAATCATATTTTTTAAGATTGTACAGCTGTTTTTCGATAAAAATGGCTAAGTGACATGCCCAGGAAAAAAAATCCTTGAAGGGTTTTTCCCTGGCTGTCACTTTTTAAACTTACCAACAGAAGGAACCGGCATTCCTTTAGTTTACATGATTCTCCTGGGTTAAGGAAAGTCCTAAAATTATCCCAGAAGATCCTCTGATACAGCAAAGGTCTGCAAGTAGCTTCAGGAGCTGTGCTTCAAAGCAGCCTGCATGCCGAAAGCTGTGGGGTGGGGGTGGGGCTGCAATGAGTTCCTTGTTGAAGAAGCAGCCATTCTGGAATTTATTTTTGAAATGGACAGTAAGTTGTGCCGTTCATTTCTTAATCATTTTTAAGGACTATTAATCTTTACAGATAGTCCTCAACTTACGACTGTTCATTTAGTGACCATTCAAAGTTACAACAGCATTGAAAAAAGTGACTTATGACCATTTTTCAGTTACAACCTTTGTAACGTCCCCATGGTCATGTGATCAAAATTCAGATACTGGCAGCTAGTTCATATTTATGACCATTGCTGTCTCACAAGGTCATGTGATCACTTTTTGCAACCTTTTGACAAGCAAAGTCAATGGGAAGCCAACTTCACTTAACAACTGTGTTACTAACTTATCAACTACAGTGATTCATTTAACAGCTGTGGCAAGAAAGGTCATAAAATGGGGCAAAACTCACTTAACAAATGACCCATTTAACAACAAAAATTTCAGGCTCAATTGTGGTCGTAAGTCAAGGACTACCTGTATTAAACTAAGAGAACTCTCTTTAGCCTCAGCCTGTTATTCCTTTTGAACATCTGCGCCATTTTGGAGATTTCTTTATTGTTAAATAACAAGGAAAAAGGCTTTTAAGGCAAACTAAAATAAAGAAATGTGCAGTACCTTTTTAAATAAAAATTGATGGAGAAAAATACAAGGGTAGAAAGTTGTTCTAGTTTATTATTTTTAGTCATTTGTAGCTTGGTATGCTCTGCTGTCGGTGGCTAAAACTTGCTGATTTTTATGATTCCTGATTGACCAGCAATTCTTCAGTGAGTTACAAAAAAGCTACTCTTTGACTAAAGTTGAAGTTAAGATGTAGGTGCAAACTATTACAGATGTATTTGAAAAATCCTTAAATAAAAAGCAAGAATTCATAGACCAGTTATGCTCCAAAGATGTTAAAAAAAAACTACTCAAACTACTTCAGAGATGCAAATATGTGTACAGTAAAAAGTTACCAAACCACCAAAGCAATTTCACACGTAGCTGACAATGTAGAGGAGTCAGTTGCAATTTTGGAATATAAAACTGACACCAATCTTTATTATGATGGTTTATAGATCTCCCAACACAATTGAACGAAGAGCTCCAAGAAAAGTTGCAACTTTCAACAGGACAAGAATGGGACTTTTTCTTCATGGACACTAACAAGGTTGAGAAATCCTTGAGAAAAAGAGAAGTTTATAATTACTTGATAAAGAAAAAGATTTTACTTCATGAAGATAAGCTGGAAGGAGTGACTTAAACTTAATGAGTTAGCATTGGGATGGATTATTATTATTATTTTTAATTGAAAGAGAGTTTTAATGTAAAGTGGGCCTGATAATGTATTTTTTTCCTTTATATATATAATGCTTAAGTAATTCTTAAAGCTTGTAAAATATTACTGAAAGTATTAGCTTAAGAAAAGTTTAGAATTTTAAAAAGGATGTATGCAAGAGAAAACTCTTATATGGGTAACTTGGAGGGAGTGATTTAAATGTAATGAGTTGGAGTTAGTTGGTCTAACTAGAAAATGAATGTTAAAAGAGGAAGTTTAAAAAGATGTACTAGAACTTTTCGATCTTAGAAGAGTTTTTAAAGAAAAATACAGTGTTTTAAAATAGATTTTAAAAAGTATTTTCTCCCTTTAAGGTTAAAGAATCTGAAATAATACAGTGAATTTTGTTAATATAGATGGTGATAGTTTATAAAGACTATTAAGTGCAAATAGAAATACATATTATTTCCACAGCAAGGAGGAAAAAACAGACATTGTTAAACTGATTGCTTTATTCAAACAGGAGAATATATTTAATTATGTTTTCTATTTGGAAATTACTTCTAGATATTGTGCTTGTGATAAAAAAAAAAGAAACTTTGGGTTTGCTGATTAGATAGACTTGTTACAAAATGGCTAATATATACTAAAGTGTAAAAGTAAAAAGTTGAGGCTGTAATGTTATCTTCTATTGTGTTAAAAGGAATTGGAAATCAACACTTCCCCCCCCCCTTGCACCCCATATTTTCTTTCCCCTTTCTTTTTCCTTCCTTCCCCTAATTTTTCTATTTCTATTTTCCTTTATATTTTATACTTGGATAAAACAATAAAAGTTGGACTTTAAAAAAAAAAAAGGTTTCACAGCTGAAGATCAACGTGATTTCTTTTTATGGATGTGTAAGTCACTGTAGGAATTTCTCTAGCTCAAGGGTGTCAAACTCAAGGCCTGGGGGCCGAATCTGGCCTGCGCTGTGCTTAGATCTGGCCTGCGGGACCACCCTGGAAACAGGGAAGGACTGGCCTTTGCCAGCAAAAATGGAGCTTGGGAAGTCTGTTTTCGCTGGCAGAGGATTGCAGGAGGCCATCACAGCTGAAAACGGAGCTCAGGAGCCCGTTTTCTCTGGCAGAGCACTTGGGCCACCACAGGCACCCCTGACACGAGTGACATCAAACTTCCCACACCTACGTTGCCCCCCCAGGTCAAACACAATCCTGATGCAGCCCTCAATGAAATCGAGTTTGACACCCTTGCTCTAGCTGAAGAACAATGTTTCAAATAAGTAACTTTAAATTTATGATTACATAAATTTCAATGGATTTAGAAGGTAGAAGAAAATATGATGGATGGATTAATTTTCTTTTTCCAACTACATGTAAAGAGCAGACATAAGGATTATATCAACAAGACTTACTGAAAATGAGGCAGAGCTGGTTTTACTCTGCGCAGAAAATCTTAGGACAATAAAGGTTCCAACAGAAATTTAATGGGAAGCATGAATGTATTGGGCCATTAATGTTATGTATCCTTCTTCTATATTCTGCTTTATATGAATTGCATTTTATATTACAGGCCTTATATATTACAGAAAACCTACAAATCCTTCCTGACTCTCTATAAATCCCCAGAATCTCCCCAATTGGAAATGAGATTCACATCCATATCACAATTCCCGTATTTCTAATGTAGTCAAAGAATTACAGAGATTTGGTATATTCGAATGGGACAGTCTTACTGGCATGATTCCTCCCTTTCCCTTCATAATTTCTAGTATGGGGTTCTTAGTACAAGGTTATTGAGAATGCTGTCAAATGTAGTATGATGGGGAAGTTCCAATTGGTCACCAAGATATTGGAAAGATCTTTGTCCTTTAATTCTTTGTCCCAGAAAGCACAGAAATAGTGGCAGGAAGGGGAGAAAAACACATCTACACCAGACAGGAGTCTAGCATCCTCAAGTTCTCTTTGCTAAGCTCTTTAAAACCTATTGTATGAATCCAAGACAACAGCACAAATAACACTTCAAACGTTACATGAATAAATATACATCCTGATTTGTTTTTCAGTCTTTATTTCAGTGGACAGAATTTCTGCTGCCAATTTGCACTAATAAACAGAGAGCTAACAGCAGGTTTGTGCATGACCTAAGTACACTTGAGTCTCAAATGAGTACTTTATTCCTGTAGAAATAATAATTAAAATGCACTGTCTTTACCCTGCAGGTTTTTACAGAACTTACATGAAATTTTAACACATACTAACTGGCTGCATTGTATCTCCTAATGGGTACTTTTTTGAGATATATTTAACTATGCACTCAGACTTTAACAGAAGAGTAAAGTGCAGGGATGAAAAAATGAAGGGCCTCCAGATGTTCCAGTATTCTAGCTTTCTCTGTTAGCTGCATTGGCCGAGACTATAGGAAGTTAAAATTGAACAATATATGGAGGCCTATAGATTTTCCATTGCACTCTAGCAAATTGACAATAATTTATTTTACTAAAACTTCTTGTTGTTACCAAATATGGGTTGCAAAAATCTGGAGAATCTCTAGATGACAGGAAAGAGATTTTACAAACTGCTGGATATTTTTTTTCCAATCCAGATATAGTAGCTTAAACTATCTGGTCATTGGTTGTGTCATATTAGATCAGTATTTCTCAAGCTTTTAGCAATCATGGAACAACATATAAATATTCAGAAACTGAAGCAACCACCTTATGGAAGAAAGATTCCCCTCCTTATGTTGTCATTGTTAAGAGCATGGCAGTTTCAATTTCTGACAAGAAATATAATGATTATAGATGCATATGTATATGATTCCATTTCAAAGGCATTTTTAAACTAAACTTTAAACAAAATCATGTTCCAGAATTAAGTATTTATTTACTGTTTTATGCACTCTATATCATAATAACTCTTGGCACAAACTTGCAAGAGAACTGGCTGTGCTGTGTGTTGAATTTGTGTAACTGAATAGTACAAAATAGTGCAAAATTATATTAGGAACATAATAGTGTTTACCATTTCAAGTGTACATTCCTATGCTAAATCAAATATCATTCCAGATGATCCCATAGCCACAAAATACATTTTTTTTTGGAAAGGAAGGGCTACAAACAGAATTAAGTAGGGTAGCCCACTAAATGAATACAGGTCTACTTATGGCTATCATTCAATCAATATTTCAAGATTACCTAGACTTAGTTCACACATTGTAATAACCATAACCTATTATTTAATCAAGTTATATATGGATATTATTCTATCTATTCATCCATCCATCCATACCTACCTACCCACCTATCTTGCCTTTGAGTCAGCTTCAATAAAAAATTACAGCGAGGTTAGAGTAGTAGTTAAGGTGCTAGACTAGTTCCAGTTCTGCCTTAATCAATAAAGTCAGCTGAGTAACCTGGGATCCAGTTCTAGAAAGAAGGTAATGTCAAGGTGTTTCTGGAAGTGTTGCCTAGAAATCTCATCCATGTAGATGCCCCAGGTAAAATCTGTCTGAAAGGTAGGATAGGTAGGTAGGTAGATAGAATATTACCCATACATAATTTGATTGATTCTATAGGATTCAGCTATCAGGAAACATGAAAATAAATGTCACAATTGCCATAGATATTGATGGAATTATACAGATTTTTAAAGATCACTTGTAGATGTCTTTGGTTTTTAGCATACAAAGTGAAAACAGATTCCCACTGTTACTTTTAATGATATACCAAGTCATAGTATTGTCTTCTAATGACTGATACATATATTGGAATACTGTAAAATAAATACATATTCAAAACAGGAAAAGAGAGGAAACAGGAGAAATATTTACATTAGGAAATACAGCGAATTAATTGCGTATTGTAAAGCCAATATCCAAGTTGTTACTTTTGACAGATGGTATTTTATATTTTGATGTAAAATATACATCAAAATGATTAAGAATATATATATGTCAAGCAAAAGAGACCATATGTTGTTAAACAGTTCCAAATTATCGTTTATTCTGAAGGGCAATCTTTTTGCAGCCTTATTTTGCTGTGGTCTGATCCAGTATGTGAAATATTTAATTCACATACTGGACTACACTTACCACATCTTAAAAATGGAAATTAAAAAAAAATGTCAATGTCTAAAATATGTTATTAATGTTTCATTTTAAAACTGCTACAAAATTATTCTTACTAAACAAAAGAAAACCAAGAGATGTGAAAATAGAAAATTCTCAGCTCAAGGCAAAAGTTGGTAATATCAAACACAGTGCAATAATAGCAATATTAGCAATAATTTGTGCATACAGTTATTTTCCACTCCCCCCAACCTTGTCTTCTGTGATGTAATAGATTTGGTAAGTTTTTGAAATACAGTGTACATTGACATTCTGTCCAATGTAATTTTTATATCAGAATATATGAGAAACGATTATCTTTCTTTAATGAAAACTGATAGCATGGATATTGAAAGATGAATACCTATGTATTTGTGTATGTGTGTGTGAGAGAGAGAGAGTGCATACACACACATGCACATATATAAATTATTTCATTTTTGTGGCTATACAAATAGTAATATTTCATAAATTCAAATAAATACTCATCTCAAACGATCTAAGCCTCAGAGTTCACTGTAACAGCATTGCCAAAAAGGCATTAAAAGTTGTTAACCTAATTTTGTGAAGCTGCTTCTCCAGTAACATTGTATTGCTAACTAGGGCATACAAAACCTTTGCTAAACCAATTCTTGAATACAGCTCGTCCGCCTGGAATCCACACTGTATATCAGACATTAACACGATTGAGCGGGTCCAGAGGTATTTCAGGAGAAAAGTACTCCACTCCTCTACTCACAACAGAATCCTTTATGTCACCAGGCTTGAAATTTTGGTCTTGGACAATCTGGAACGGCGCCTGATGCGGTCTGATCTAAGCATAGTACACAAAATTGTCTGCTACAACATCTTGCCTGT
>JANHFL010009838.1:247102-263645 GCA_032468155.1 Oxyrhabdium leporinum | reverse complement strand
GGGGACAACCAGTTATCCTGCAGTTAAGGTATTACCCAGAGACATAGCAGACCTGTAATGGAAAGGAAAGCTGAAGTAAGATTGTAAGCACAATCGTGGTTTCATTTACCCATTTTGCCAAATGACTGAGTTGCTAGTCCCAATTGTGGTTGCTAAACATGGATTACCTGTATTTCCTCATACGGTAGGAGTGTACTCTTAAATAGCTCTGAGCAATATTTGTTGCACTCTTTCATTCTTAACACAGATAGTAGAATAAGTTGTAACTTAAAACTATTTATTGCATGACATTTTGAGATATAACACCCTTTGAGACCCCCATTTTGTTTCTTTCCCCTCTTTTTCTTAGTCCCCCTTCTTCCTGTCTGCTGCAGCATCTCCTGAAACTTATAATACTACACCAGGCTGTGTGTCCTACGTGAGAACAAACAGCTAAAATAGGATTAGTAAGCATGACAAGTCACGTGTTTGGTAAGTCACGAGTTATGCAGCCCTGACAAGAGTTTACTTGTTCCATATAGAGATTCATGGAGAAACAAGAACAAAAGCAGACCAATTGGGAAGACTAAATTGGTTACGACCTCCTGCTTTGACTGATCTTTTTCTCTTAGCCCTTCACTTACGAAAAACTTACAAGAATAAAATGATGATGGTAGGAGGTTTGCTTGTTGCCCTGATGTCTAGGGGTGGTGGTGGGGGTGGTTGGGGTAAATATATAACACAGTAACTAAGTAAGTATTATCCATGAAAGCAAGCAATATACTTCTGAATACTACAGGGCAGGGGGTAAATGGAACAACTTTTATATCTGGTTTAGAAATTTCTAGAGGCGTTTACTGTATCTGGAAACAAAATGTATTTACTCAGCCCAGCAATACTGCTTTCCTTACTGCATCACTATTGTTGTCATTGCATCTTTTCTGTAGAACAAAAGAGAATTCTGTTAGGGCCGTACAGTATTAAAATAACTAGACATTAATTTGTACTACATTGTTCAGATATCTTACCTCAAGGGAGGAAAAGATACCTGAGTACAGGAATCGTATTGGTTTCTTTGTATTCTGAAATCTTTTCTATCCTTTTTCTTTAAGAAGAAAATGACAATGTATTAAAAAGACAAACAGATGGCACCATTTAATTCTATAAAGCCAATACTTAATAATGCTCAAGAATAGAGATTTTATTTGGAAAGAGATTGGACCTTAAATGGTGATATTTCACTTGCTTTGTTTTATTTTAATCGTCTTTTGAAGTAGGAGGGCAAGGTCTTTGACTAATGTGCCAGGGCTGACATATCCCAACCTTGGTGGGCATGAGCCAATTGTAAGCAAGATAAGGACTCTTCATTTAAGGTTCATCCCAAGCACTTACTTTTATAATTATAAAATGTTGTTTCCCATTATACGTAAACACTTTTCTCTTTTTCTATACAATATTCGTAATTACAATGTATTAGTGACTTTTGAGGGCACAGGCTGAACCCAAGGTTTTGGGAGCTATACCGGACTCCCCGGGTTCTGATTGCATTCTCCAATGTAGCTGATGCAATCTTGCTCCGTCAGCAGTAAGAAGCAACAGGAGCAGGACTACTCAGATTTTGCTTCCTTTGGGTGGGAGAATACTGGAGTGCCTCTTTCTCATATTTGCTTTAAATGCAGTTGCGGAAGCAGAGCACAGAGAGAAACAAAAGAACACGCAGTTCTATAAGACTACAGATGATTGCTCTGTAGCCTTAGAGAATTGGTTCAGACTCACAGGCAAAAAGTTGCTTTGGAGTCATGAATGGAGGCATGGCTGTAACACCTGTCTGCAGCTTCTTAAAGCAGCTGCAATTTTCCCCGAAATTGCAAAGCTGCCTTCAGGAGCTGCAATGTTATCCTGTGAATCCTTTGATTTAGGAACCTGCAGCCAGGAGTTACATGCAGATCTCTGTGTACCGCAAAGCCCTTTTATTTTGCATTTGAATTCTGCAAGGCTGAATTGCAGGTCCATTCCTTTACAACGAGCGAGCGAGCGTCCAGTAAGAAGCCTTGCACACTCAAGGTGTTTTTAACCTTTGAGCTGAGGGCATTGGGCAAGATGTCCGGGGAGACACCTTAATTGTCCTGTTTCCATTTAGGTTCCCTACTCGGAGCACTTTTCTTTCTTTCTCTTCTCCATCAAGCACAAGCTCTCCCTACGTTTTCTGTGCACATACACTTACAAGGGAACATAGTTGTATTTTCGGTAACTATTAAAAGCTACTGAATGTTCTGCTAAGAATTTTAAGCCTTGTTTCAATATCTTCATTTTCTTCTTGGATGTATAAATTGATGAGCAGGGGTCTGAAGAAGAGATCTGTACGGAGACGAGCACGGCTGTTGTTTCTTTTTCTTTTTTTAGAGATTTGAAGAAGAATTTTGCCCGGTGGTGCTACTCGCATATCACCAGTGTCTAAAAAACTCTTTCATTTTGCTTATCGTGCTTCCAATTTCTTTTAAAAAATAATTTCTGTTCATTGACTGATTGATTTGATTTGATGCCACTCAACTCCAAATGACTCTGTATGGCTCCCAATACGCATAACTGTGTTCTGTTCTTTCTCTCACACACATACTGCTTTCCTTTATATACAAAGCAGTTTTCCCATTGAAAAACATCATACATTTTAAAGTATAGCCTGCAATCCATCTATGAAAATTAACAGTTAGAGTGTGTTTGTCTATCCTATAATAGATGTCAATCTTGTTAAGCAAGGTTGGCATAGGTAATGGTTTCAGACTAAATATGATGGAATCTATTATTAGATTCCATCATATTTAGTCTGAAACTTTTACCTACACCAATCTATCACCTACAAGATTGGCGTCTGTTGTAGGATAGACAAATACACTCTTTTTGATGCTTCATAAGATAAAATGTTATCACTTATTGCTAAATTAATTGTCTAGCCTTTTGAGAGATGGTTGCTATGTTTTTTTTCTAAGCAGAGGATGGACTGGGAGCAATCTGGTATATTTCACAGATCATGAGCAAGAACTGGATGTGTCTAGCTCAGGTTTCCCTTAAAAGATAGGCAACTTTCCACTCATTCTTTGGCACACCATGGCAAGTACCTTTAGTAAAATGGCAGAGGTGCTGGGGACTGAGCAGAAGATGGGGTACTGCTCCCCAGCAGATAGAATACTGAGCCAAAAAGAGGGTAGTCCCACCATCACTGTTGGAAGTCTTGTCTAATATGTTGATTCCACTCCTCCCACAACTCAAGCTTGCCCCATCCCTTACCAGCCCTGCAAACAGTTGTTGCATAATATAGATAGCCCACAAGTAAGGTTGCATTCCAGTTACAGAAACCCATAGAAAATGCAAACTTGTGCGATTTTGCAAAACTGCTTAAGCACTGCAAGTCTTCTGCTGTCTAAGGATGAAGCAATGTCCATCTGGTGTAAAAGCAATGGCTGCATACCTAAGTGGCATAGCTGTTTTTAGAGTTTTCCTGCTTTGTGCGAATGCAGGGATGATGGGGCGAGAGTTACATTCCTATGCTCTTTCAAATTCATCACAACTAATAGACTTTTATGGAGCAATTGCTGTTCAACATTTGTATGAAACAGCATGCATGCATATATTCTCAGAACATTCTTAGAGGAGAGGCATGCATATTCCTGTAGCAGCTGAGTGTGAACTTACTGCAGGTGAAAATAAGATGATGTAGATCTGTCAACACGGCTATACATGTAGGTGGTTCCATTATTATAATTTGTGAAATGCTCACAAGCTGTCTTTGTAAAGGTTTGTACATAGAATAATGTATTATGAGGCAAGATGTTCTACCTTATAATGGGCAGCCTGTGCAAGAGACTGAACGTGTCATAAATAATGTTTTAAAATTATGCTGTGAAGAGCAGAGGAAAGAAACAACAAAAACAGGAAAGCCACACACAATTTTGAGTCTCAGAGGCCAGAATCTTGAAACTCTCTTGTAACGAATCCAGTGCAAATCTCTGTTGAAGGTGAGGAATAAATAGCTCCCTGCAGAGGGTTTTTTTTTAATTCAACATTCTTTGTGTTACATAAACCTTGCATAATATATGTACCATATTTCAGAAAAAGCAGATTCGTCTTTTTTAGCGCAATCACCTAGCAAAAGACACGGAAACACAAACACATTGGGATAGGGATGAGTCTATTCAAATTGCCAAAGAAGTTTTGTGTTTGTTCTCCACACAAGGGACCAGTCCCTTTATCATACAGTATGTAGCTTTTTAGGTGGGTCACTATACCAGCAGTGCTGCAAACTCATCTTTCTGCCTCATCTCTGGATTTTTCCATTTGAGAGAGAGGGGAAAACCTTTCCAACAGATCCCACCCACAAACTTGCCTTCTTCTTGCCTCCCATCACCCCATTGATTGATTACTCAGTTACTTCCCCACTTCTCTCCCTTCTCCTTTATTCAGCTGAACAGGGTGTAGACAACCAATACTATAGAACAGGGGTCTCCAAACTTGGCAACTTTTAGACTTCAACTGGCAGAATTGGAAGATGGCTGGCTGAGGAATTCTGGGAGTAGGGTCCACAAGTCTTAAAGTCGCCAAGTTTGGAGATCCTTGCTGTAAAAAGAAAAGAAAATACATGCAGAGGTAAGATATGGGAAAGTAGTTCAACTTGCTCATTGCTCTAAACTGTTGCTTAATATAAAATTGTAGACTAATGTAGATTAATGATTAATTTATTTGACTTGTATTATGCGCTAAAGCATACTCCATAATGTATTAATCACAATGGTTGGATTCATTCTGTGGGCCAAGTCAGAATCCAACCAACTGCATTATAGCTGAATACAGCATGTGCACTGAGGTATGTTTGTAGTTCACATGTTGTACTAAGTGATAGGGTTTCTTTTAACAGAGCTTTATTGAATGTGGCCTGCTCCCTATCATGAGGTCAGAGTTGCTCTACAACTATTCCAAAGTGAGGTCAAAAAGTGGGAATAACGTTACTGGCTTGTTTAATATAGAGTAGCTTACAATACTTTCCTCCTTCAACTATTAATTTATCTAGAGGGAACAGAGATCTGATTTATGGTATTTTCTCCTTCTGTAGTTTTTCTTTACTGACTTACTACATTATTATTATTATTATTTTTAAATGTCTTTTTTTTAATGTAAGTATTAGAAGTTTCCCTGAAAGGCATCATCTAAATTTCTTAAGGAAATAAAAATTGGAGCGCGTAATATTGTAAGCATGAGGGTGATGTGGATTTATATAATGGTGTTATATTTGCTCTTCTTTACTGCTAGGGAAACCAAAAAAGCAAACAAACAAAGCACCCTGAACTGAATTAAAATTGTGTTTTCTATTCCTGCTATGCAAGCCAGTTTAGAATGAGTATTTGGGAGCTGACATTCAGTCTTTCATCTCAGTGGGCAAATATGATTAATACAGTCCTGGAAGTTGTGGAATAGCCTACTAAAAATAGCATTTTGTAGGGACAAGGACTCACATTTTTCCCTTAGTGGGAATGGGTTTAAAATTGGATTTGATTGAACCAGGTATTGCAACAGCACCAATATAAAAGCTGATACTGGATTTGAAGTTTAATTATATAGTTAAATGATAAATATGAATTTTTAAAGTCTCCCTTTCTTTTCATCCTTATAGTCCTTTCATTCTACAACATTGGGCATGCTAAAGTTATAAATTACAGTTTTTAAATCCAATTTCACCATTTCCTGCCTGCTAAAAAAGAATTATAGGAATTGTCTACAGTTTATAGCTGAACAGATTCCTTGGCATTCACATTACCTTTCCATTAATCCAAGTAAAACGTATTTCTAATTTTTTTCCATATTTTTAAAGTTTCAGATACATATATGTTTGATCACTGTTTCCAGATATATCATTCATTTTTATTAGGTTTCTTTGTTTCTTCATTGCATTGTAGTTTGCATTCTATTACTTATGTAAAATATCTTCACAATATTTTCAAAGGTCAAATTTGATTGGGAATACCTTGTTGGTCTTGGCTGAAAGCTAAGCAAGGTTTGGCTTGGAAATCAGCTGGATGTCAGGCATGAAAGTTCCAATTAAACTGATTTATTGCTACTCATGTCTGTGCACAGGAATATTCTCAGCTAACGGTTACCACCTGCTAGGAGTTAGATATGGGTCAACGGAATTTGGGGGGTGGGGTGGACTTAGCTTGCTTCTGGCTACATAGAGCTTCTAGGCCGATCCCTTTTTTGACCCTGCCCCCAGATTCTGTCTTTTCACTAGATTAGATGAGGGACTATGGAAAACTTCCAGGGCTATTGGCTAGGCTGGGAATTTAGCAAACCATTCTGGAAAAAAACAATTATAACGCTGCCAAGAAAACTGCATGGAGAAATGAGAGTTAAACCACTTTCTGATTGGAAGCATTTTTAGTACCGTTATGTCTTGACTCCACCCACTATGTCATGCAGAAGTTCAATAGGCACCTCATAATAAGATAGACCAAGCTAACTGTTACATTGATTAAAACAGTAATTTAATAGTACACTAGTTTTTCTGAGTTTGAACAGCAGGTGCCACAGTAATTGTCATGCAATTTAATGAAAATGTAATTCCCTAGATTTCAGTTGATTTAAATGTGACTACCTGATGACACAATCAAGGGAATATTTCCTCTTAAGAAGTTTTACTATTGACCAGTTATGCTTAGATGTTTACTACTGAGTATTTATGTCTCAACTGATGTCCTACACTACACTACACTTCATCCAAAAACCTCGAGATGATCTACATCATTTCCCTCTTACGTTATCCTCACAACAGCCTTGTGAGCAGATTTGGAAGAGAAAGCTTGGACAATTGGTCCAAAGGTACCCACGGAATTTCAAAAGTAATTCGGGATCTCAAGTCAGGTCTTCCTAATTTACTAAATAAATTAAATGCTATATCCCAATAACCACATTGAACGAGCAAGTCAGATTGGATCAGATTACTTTAAAAGTCCTCACTAGTCTGTGAAGCTACTTTAAAAAAATAATAATCATCATAATGTTTTTATATCACAGAGTTAACCAGTTTGGACACATGAGATATTATATATGTTTATAGTTGTTGATATGTACCGGGAGGTAGTATGTCCTTTCATAGTAGTGTTTGATAGGGAAGCTGAAATTTCTAGAGCTGAGCTTCTGGAGAAGGTTCATTAGTAATGAAGAATATTGTCAAGAGAACATGCCCCTGTAGCCAAGGATGTTCTCTGGTGTTCATTTTTTCTTCACCCATGGAAATTTCCATCTTGGCTACTCTTCAAGTGGTCCACAAAGATGATGTCTCTCATTCTCAGGTTTTCAAATCTTGGAGCTCTTCTTCCAATGCTAATGTATCTGTGCCAATGTTCTGAGTTATGACAGCAAATAAGAGGAACCCCACTTAGCTTTTTGAGAATGTATTACCTGATTTTACAGGTTCTTTTACTCATATTGGCCCACGGCCCTGTTTCTGTTCCCTTCCGAAAAGAGTCCTACCAAATTTGCTGCTCTTAGCTTAGTGTCTGCTGGCTGTGAACTTTCTATAACATACTATCTTTGAGAAAGTGGAAAATGAAAAGGAAGTGTTAATAACACCACCCCATTTTAAAAAGAAATGGTGTTATCAGTTCAGTTGACAATAGAAAGTAGGGGGGCACATTTGAGTCATCTCTCTGCCTCCCTCTCTTCCCATCCCCCACATTCCAGACTTGAATTGTGAAGGAATATCAGGAGCTTTCCAAGTTTCCTCTGTGTAGCAGCACAGCTTTCGCCTCCTTTTGTTCTGCCCAGTGTGCCCATTTTTAAATATTCAAACAAAGCTCCATAAACCGCTAGTTACACCATAATACCAGCTTGTGTTTACATTTTCAGCTCTCCAGATCATGATCCCATTGAGTGCACATAGAGCGAGTGCTCGTGAGTATGCGCCCATTCACCATCAGGAGAAATCAGACTGTAAACACAAGCTGGTATTTTGGTGGGAGCGCACTAATATGGCGGCTGGGAGGGTTGGAAGTGAAAGGTCAATGATAGGTTCAGAAATTCCTTGCTTTTTTCAGGCTGAGTGATGCTGTGTGTGTAATAGCTGTTATATTTCTCTCTCCCTTCCAAATGGGAAGCAGTCATCTGTTCTGAAGCAACAAGGCCTAGTTAGAATGGTTTCCTTTTTTTAAGATGGCATGAATCTTCTATGCCACTTGAGAGCAGCATTATTTAAAATATTTAAAACAGGACCAGATCAGAATTGTTTATCTTACGAGTTAGACTAGATGACCTTCAAATTCTTGGCCACAATTCAAAGAACTACTATATGAAGTACCCTAATGATATCTCATTTAAAAAAACCCCCACATCCATCCATCCATCCATCCATCCATTCATCCATCCATCTATCCACATCCTAATCCATTTTTTAATATTGGGAATCTAGAAAGAAACATACTACATTAATGAATGTAGATCATGCATGTTCCTCAACAAGTCATTGGGTACCTATGGAGAAGTCCTGCCCTCCTGTTTAAAAAAAGAAATTGCATGAAAACTGCTCAGGTACTACCCTTCCTTTCTAAATGCTAAATCGAAAAGATTTGAGCACAACTAAAAATAATCCAATTAATGAAATGGGAGCTATAAAATTAACTCTGAGAAAGCTATTTAAGTCTCAGATGAAATTTGCATTGAGCACATACTCATCTAAATAAACTAAGTATAAAGCATTTGATCCTGGAAACACTTAGCAATATATGACAGCTCTAATCAGATGTCTGTGAGGAATTTCCTAAATGGTTCTCTTAGTTTAGATCATCTTTTAATAGAATTCCTTCATTTCAGATGTAAAATAATAATAAGAGTCTAGTCAAGCTCACTAGCAGAAGCATCATTAAGAAGTAAAGAAGTAATGAGCAAGTTACAATACATGAGCTAAATATATCTTACAGAAATCTTCTGTGTATTTATATAAACAAGTCATATATGGGCAAAGATCACCAGATCTCTTTGGGAAATATTTTGACACTGGTGACTTGGAATATATATTTCCTAACTGTTGATGTTCATGAAGTTACACTCAGGGTCTTGTAAAAAGAAAAAAGAAAGAAAAGAAATGATGTATCTTTATGCAAAGAAAAAGAAAGGGACAATTTATCCATTTGATTTAAAAATTGAAGGCTGAGTAATCGAACTTCCACAATGAATTCCCATCTATCACGTATGCAATGACTAAGATTCTCAATGAAATTTGATTTTTCTTCTTCTTGCCTGATATTTTTTTTCTTGAGGGCCTAACATTAATGTTGAATCAGAGATTGTAATGCAGTGGTTGGCAATTGATAAGATTAATATTTTCAGTGAAATCATATAGGAAAAATATCAGTAAATTATATTATAATATAGTACTGAGCTCTTCCTATGATGATGGTTGTAGACATATAAATGAGATAGGAAATACATTATTTAGTTTTACTAATTTGATAGTAAACATTTCACAGCAACTTCAGCCTTTGAAGCTCTTTCAAACAATCGAGCTACTGTGATGTCATAAAAGGCACGTAGGTGGGCATGAAGGCAGAAATCTGAAGGCACCACTGCAGAAGATGTTGGGAAGCCAAAGGCTAAAGAAGCAGACAGAAGCTTTTGAGATGTATTTTTGATGCAAAGCAGATGATAAAACTAGTAAGCCCTGTATTTCTGATACAAAATAGTGTTGGAAATTGGTATCTTTGAGAATAAGTAACCATGCTATGTGTAGGCAAATTTTTCATCACAAATATAGGCTGTGAGAAGAGTTAGAATAATTATAGCACATCTTGGAATAAACCAGGTTAGTATCTGGCTGATGGGATGTGAGCCACAATACATTGGCTATCAAAGTTATCCCCAGATTAGAGATCCCAGCGTGTGGAAAAAATAGTAGAATAGAGATGGATAAATGACACCCTGCCATCTTTTTCCTAGGGTTC
Organism: Oxyrhabdium leporinum; assembly: GCA_032468155.1. NCBI lineage: Eukaryota > Metazoa > Chordata > Lepidosauria > Squamata > Cyclocoridae > Oxyrhabdium > Oxyrhabdium leporinum. Next base: position 253,686 of record JANHFL010009838.1, on the reverse strand, counting down.
ATCTAACACTCCAATAAAATGTTATCCAGCTAGCTGGTAAGCCAGGTTTCTTGTTTATTTTACCCAGAATTAGTTCACCCTACCCCATTATATACCGTACTACTTCCCTAGTTCACTCTCACTTTCAGTGGAGCAGCTAACGGCGTAAACACCACCTTCAATCCCCACTAAAGGTAGAATGAACTAAGAATGACCATTGCCCCCCACATTGTTTCTCACCCGAAGGGAGCTAAACAGATGTTATTGCTGCTAACGGGTCAACAATTGACACCAGGTCTATATGTAATATCAAATGTCTGCACAATACATGGGTGTCACTGCTGCATCAATGCTCTTACACCCATATACTGTACAGACTTTTGATATTACATCCAATATAAAATATAATGATTAGAAGGGGTACAGTTCAGAGTTAGTGCTTGGCCTGCATATAAAAGAACCAAGTTCTGTTCCTGTTCCTAAATATAATGACTAGTGGTGATGATAATTGATATTGCTAAGCTTAAGTGGCCCACTGGACTGATTTGGTATAAGACATCTTTTCTTTTGCATGTTCTATTTTTCTGATTTATCTTAAAATGTTTTCCAGCATTTGCATCCACAATTGTTGTTACTTATTTCATTGATACAATTGTGATCAATATTATGATTATATTAATCACATGGTTGCTGTTAATTCATAATTTATCATGATTGCTGTTATAACTGTTGTGGTCAAATCTATCTTCATCTCCTTTTCACCATTTAACTGGGGGAAAAAAACACCCCTACATATACAATTCTACCAATACAGTTTTTTTCCACCTCGTTTTCTCATGCTAATGACTTTTATTTTTTCATAATTTAGTTCTTTCTTTTGATACTGATGCTGGAATGACTTTAATCATTTTTAACCATTGCTTGCATTAGTTTATAACTATTGATATTTAATTCTTGAAGGTATAAAAAAAAACCTTGAGATTTTGGGATATGTGGCCTTTACACTGAAGATGGATTCTGAATATTGTATTGAGTTCAGCTCAATCACAGGAATATTAGATCCAGGTTACCAAACTTTCTCCTTGTTGCAATCTGATAGCTATCCAGCGTTTTGCAACTCATATTGGTATGCCTAGCAGTTAATCAACTTTAATACGGCTAGCATTCAGCCTTTTAAATAAGAGCCAGTATGATTCAGTGACTAAGGTGTCGAACTATGATTAGGAAGACCCAAATAAAATATATATTCAGCTGTGGAAGTTTACTGGTTCATTCAATGGTGATGCATTACTGGTTGATTCTGTGGCCAATCTCTGTCTCTCAGCACTATTTATCCCACAGGAGTATCGTTACAGGAAAAGTTGGAGAATACATATAATCTATGCTATTTTCATTTTCCATAGAATATAAATCTAAACTAAAAATGTCTAACTCTGGTAGAATATATAATGTATTCTTGAAGTTACCTGAGGTAAAATAATGATCAAAGCTAAATAGGCAAAAAAATATTTATACGTGTTCACTGGATTTTTATAATGATTCTCAGGCTAATTGGAGATTCATAAGAGATCATATCCACAATGTCATGGAAAACAATCTAAACTATAAATCAAGAGGTTATGTTAATTATATGATATAGTCAAGGATAATTGAAATAAAATATACACAGAACCAGATTTATTGAACAGAGTTGAGAGTTACACATATATTTGTTGGACCAAAGAAAAGAGGTAGGTGTAAAATTTCATCATTCTGCTTAAAGAATTCCCACCACTGGTGAATGCAAAAACCATGAATATCTATATTATTTTCGTGAAGAAAGTTTACTTCAGAGGAAAATTGTTACTCAATTCATAGGGATTAGATAAATTGTAGAGATACAGACTTCACTCTGAAAGTAAATTCCAGAGATACAGATAAAAGAGAAGTAAAAAATAGCTACCTGAGGGGAAATAATGGATTTTCCCCCTTCTCTGAGGGGAACAAATAAAAGGAACACAAAACTCAAAATATCTTCCTTGAAGATCACAAAAATGTTTGAGGATCATGGGGCTAGTCCATGTCTCTGTCTTGCCTGTCCTCTGAGTGAAAAGACAGATAACCTCACCAAAAACATAATCCTTGAAGTAGTAGAAAGGATTAAAACTAAATCTCCTCAATTCAGGAAATTGTGTTAGAATAGAATGTGTTTGTTAGAATAGTTCCAGCTTTATCATACCCTTCTGAGTTGCATGATTGTGAGCGAGACTATATTTGCATCAGAAACTGAGACTCAAATAGAAATTGTATTGAAGTGAGATGAGATGTCACAAGGATTCTAATACACTGCTATTGCTCATAATATTTGCTTTTACTACCAGCCTGACTTCCAAGCCCTGAAGTTCTTGCTCTATTTATGGTTTAACTAAGAGATGCATTTCCAGCCAGTGCCCTGCTTTTGGTGCCTGCAGTGTTGGCATGCATTAGGTGAAGCCATCAAAGGCTGCTGTTGAGGCACGTTCAAGGCCCGATCTCTTTAAAATTTTGGCTTGGCTTGGCTTGGCAGCTTTCTTCCTGACAGCTGTTTGTTAATCCAGTTGAATTCTTTCACTCCCTTGGGGATAAAAGCACTTCCTGCTCCAAATCCAACTCTCCATTCTCACCAAATATCCAATGCCATGTGCCACCACCAGGTTTCATTTCCACATGAGCAGGTCTCTTAAGAGTCCATGCCAGTGGGACAAACACTGCTTGTAAAAGCAATGTAAGAATATCACTGCCATCAAAAGCTGTGGCATCTTCTTGCACATTGGGCCTTATCCATCAAGATGCAGTTCAATGGTGAGAAAAATAAGATCCTACATTTAGGCAGGAAAAACTTTCCTAAATTCATAGGTATAGGATAGGAGATATTTGGTTCAATAGAAATAAATGAGAAGTATCCTGGTGGATCATGACTTAAGTATGAGTCAGTAGTGTGCTGCCACTGCCAAAAAACCCCCAGTGCAGTTCTATGTTGCATCAAGACATGGGGAATACTGTCTTTGTTTTCATTCTCTCCAAGAATATATGGCACAAATGCAAGTTTGAAGTGTGCATATTATTTGGCTCATGGAGAGGACACAGACAACCACTCTATTTTGTTTAGATACTTTTAGGGACACACTACAGAAAATTAAACTCTCCTCTGAAAATTGGACAACACCCTGGGAAACAGAAGCTTTTTTTTAAAAAAAAAAAAAAGCAAAGAAGCCAAAGTCTGTAAAATCTGTGGTGGTGTTGTTTAAAAAAAGTTAAACTAAGCTTATTGTGTGATCTCTTTTTGTCTTGTTTGGAAGTCATCAATATGCTGTACAGCTTCATATTCACAAATGTTTTCTTGTTACATATTCACAGAACAATTTATTTAGAAGAGGTGTAGTGGAAAGTGAGTGGGTGCCAGCTGAGAAGAATCTACATGCATCTGGGTTTTGTTCTTTTTTTCACATGAATAAATGACTACAAAACGAACAAATATGGCAGAAATAATAGCCATGGTTCTTTAATGATTTTATCAGCACAAAATGTCTGCTTAATCCAAGTGCCACAAGGCAACTAAGAGAGAAAGATGCCCAAGCCCTAAATTGTATGCTTTGCCCACTTCCTCTAAAATTCAAATCCTAGGGAACATGGCCTCTGTTTGCTATTTTCAAAGTGTCCTTAAATTTTAGATTCAGGAAATTGTGCGTACATTTTAGAGCACTGTATAGATCCCATTGTGCTGTTTATGTGCTTATCTCACTCTTAGTAATAATGCGGGAAATGACAGGAGTAGCAATGGTTCAGCTAGGAAATAGCACAGGTATGATAATGAAGCACAACACTAAAGATTATCTTTACTGTACATCAACTAAGACTTTTTAAAATGTTAGCTAGATACCGTAATCTATGCTAATAACCTGAAATGTTTAAAAATTTTAAAATGTTAGTTAGATATGATAATGTATGCTAATAACCTGAACCAACTGAGCAAGAATTCAGATTTAAACTGAATTTTCCAAATCATTACCTATTTTTTTTCTTCTTTCTTCACTACAGTATTTCCCCACTTGTAGATAAAATGGCAACAATGCCTGGGCAATCCCCATGTTTCATCTTGGCACCAAAGTGCCTCCAGTCTTTTAACAGTACCAGAATAAAAATAGTCCCCTACCCTGCCATAGCTTCAATTCGAGGCATAACATTTTCTTCCCCTTCCATTCAATCATCAGTTTGCTTGGCAATGTTTTTTAGAAGTAGTTTGCTACTGCTTGCTTCCTGGGGCTGAGAGAAAGAGAAAGCTAGCCCAAAGTCAGCCAGCTGGATTTTTTGCCTAAGGCAGAAGTAGAACTCACAATCTTCTAGTTTCTAGTCTGATGCCTTAAACACCACACCTAGCTGGCTTTCTTATAACAACTATAGTGGCTATCTATTAATTATTGTAGCATTATCACTCTCTGGCATTTTAGTGTTTAATGACTACCAACCTCACAGTTTAAAGAATGTTATATTATAGTTAGGTCATGCTGTGTTTTGCTCATGTACAACTGACAGATTAGATGCCAAATTGTGATTTTTAATACTGTATAGATTTTATATATTATTTGTTATTTTGTTCTAGAATTTTTAACTGGATATTCCTTGAGTGTTTTTAACTTGCTGTGGTCTCTGGTCTTTGATTGTAATAAACAAACATGAACTATTGCAGGTATATTATTAGATGTGTTTTGGGAGGCCTTTCCTTCTGGCCATTGCCCAGAATCTACAATTATAATTTATTTCCATGCTGTTTCCTTACCTAGTTGATCTCCCATTATTAAACTCAAATTTTCCCAGTGCCTTCCTTCCAACCATACTATGAGGACAGTATAGCAAAAATCATAGCAAAACCACGGCAAATGTAATTCTGGGGAGAATCATATTAAAGGAGAAGATAAAGTCTCTATAGGTAGATTCTTCAACTTCTAAACAGTGTCAGGGTAGGCCCAGAGGCCCAGATCTTTGTGGCTACAGCATTCTGAAATTAATACAAAAGACTGAAGTGGTCTTTTACAAATAATTGTATCAATAAACTGGAAGTAAGGAAGTAAAATGCTGGATAGTCCGTGGGTTGGTTAGTTTTAGTTTACCAACTTTATAGGATCTACTAGGCGTATATCAGAGGTTGTTTCCTTCCTCTGTAGGGCTTTTTCTGCCTTGGGTCTCCCTCTGTACGTCTAATTATATCTGATAGAATTAGAAATTGCCTGGTGCTGCTCTCAATCAATTAAAGGATTTTTATTTTTTGTGGGGTAGACACATGTTTATCACTGGGAGCTGTTTCCCCATATGTTTCTTCATTTCACATTACTTTAACTTCTGAGATGCCCAAACGAGATGTGAGAGGATGAGAAGACAAATCAGTTTCTGGAAATTAAGACGAAGTCTCACAACTGCTCATTGTTCTGGTTTGTGGATATTTTCCCATAACCTAGTGATTTGTCCAAGGGGGATAATAACAAAACCAAATGAAAAGAGTAAACATCATACAAAACTACTACCATGCCTGCCAATGAAGAGGATGTGATTTGGCATTAAATTGCAACTGGCAATGTAGGTTTTGGATAGAGAGCTGTTAATTTAGACCATTAATTTTGATAGCAGTTGTGGGGAGGTGGTTTTTTGAGGACACAACCAGGTAACAAAGTATTGCATGATTCATGTAAAATTAATACTGATCATACTTATCCTGCAGTTGTCACAGACTAATACATTTATCCTATAAAAATAGAAATTTCAAAACTATCAAATCAATCAAAATACATATGAAAAGTTCTTGCTGCAGGGGAGAAAAGCCATACCTGTATAGAAATATCTAAAAAACTTCTTTTTTCTTTTTAGATGCCAGGTCTTGTTTGTTTCTCATTAACATATTTTATGATGGTTGTAATTTGTATCCTACTGAGATATTTAAATTGAAGGTATGTTCAACATATGTGTGCATATATGTTCATACAGGCTTCACTCTTTCTGCTTTGAGGATCCCTCAAAGAAACTACAGTATTAGTAATACTCTTTAAAAAATAGTGGATGAGATTTGAAAAATAGTATTCAAGTCAAAGGTAGATTTCCAATTTACTTTCTTTCCCCTTTAATTTATCTTCATTTAGAAGATTCAGAATGATTATACTTATTAGATGTACCAAGTGCTTGTTTGGGTATTACACTTCCTATTATACTTAGAATTAATTTTTTTTTAAAAATTGAAAGTTCTGAAAATCATAGCATTTGGCAACTGAATATGCATGACACTAGAAAGAAATATATTAAATATAAGTGTACACTTTGTACACTTTAAGGAAATAGTCATTAGGAGGCAAGCTGTCAAAATCTGGATGGGCTCTTTGCAAAGCAAGATTAAAGCACTCATTTTGATCCTAAAACTGATAAATACATGCTTCAGTAGTAATCATCTCATTCAAATGCCCATTTTATTTCTGAAAAATGGGTATTCTTACACTATTTAAATCCTGCCTGAGTCCAGTCAGGGTTTAGCTAAACATCAGAAACAGCCTTAAGATTGTTTATAAATGAGTATGATATTTTTCTGCAAATTAAACACATCAATT
>JANHFL010009838.1:234602-242102 GCA_032468155.1 Oxyrhabdium leporinum | reverse complement strand
TGTTTGCAGTGCGAGCAACCCAGAATATGGATTCAGTTGCAACAGCTCCCTTGCATCTCAAGGGTGACCGCGGCAAATGGTCAAAAAAGTTAAGATGGAAGCCAGGACGGCACAGAGCAGTAGACGAATCTCCGCCTGTTCCAATTTCCGTCAAATACAGGCCGGGGTGGTGGTCGCCATCTTGCCTTTTCTTTTTATCCATGGCTACCGGGTACCCCTGGCTTCCTTGCATTTTAACAGGTTTTAGGAAAAAACGCCTGCCTGCGATTCTACAGGTACAGTCGCTTTCCGTGAGAGCTGTCAGATGAACAGGGTCAAGCTATTAACTCTTTGAAATGCTGTGGGGAGCTGACAGCACGATCTTAGGTGACTTCTTTTTGGTGCCTCCTAATTATGGTTGGCTCGTGGTAACTGCTTGGAAAAATTCCTTGCAGTTTCATTTGAAAGATTTCTTAAATGGTTTGCCATTACCTTCTATCTAGCGCTGTGAGAGAGGGACTGGTTCAAAGTAAATCAGCTGGCTTTGTGCTTAAGGCAGAACTAGAACTCACTATCTCCCGGTTTCTGGCTTCATACCTTCACCACTGCACCGCAATTAATATCATTACCCTTCTAAATTAGGTAGAGTCAATTTTCTGACTTTGGCTGATTTGGAAGGAAAAAAAAGTAAACAGGGTCTCGCTGGATGAGAATTGGGACAGGTAAGCAGGAGACCCCGAGGTTGCAGACTAGGCAAGAAGAAGGGAATTAGCAACTACTTCCATGTAAGTTGCCATAAGTTACCAGGAGTCAAGTGAGATTCAAAGGAGATTTTCCTCCCTTCTAAGCTGCCGAAACAGGTTTGCTGGGAGAAAATAGCAACTCATTGATATGCTGTATAAACATATTTATTTATAAATAAATAAACTTGTGTATTTTCCCAGGTCATGTAATAAAATTAAATCTCCCATTTTAAGTATCTGATGACGCTAGAAGTAAAGTGAGTTTACAAATGTAGGCATGCAGCATAATATTTTCTGGAAAGTGAAATCTGGGTTTTACTCTGAGGAAAACACATAGCATAATAGACCCCCCAACAAATGGAAAATAGAGAGGAAGGATATTCCCACTTAAAGCAGGGAAGTAGGCAACTTGATGCTCTCTGGACATTTTGGCTGTCAGTCTCCCTGTCTCCCCCCTCCTGCCCCCCCCCCCCGGGCCAGTGATGTACTCTCAAAAGGTGAGCAGCGTGTCTCGAATTAGTATCCATACATATATTTTGATTGCGTTCAGTCATAAGATGGAGAAAGTTTATGTAAAGATGCTTTGAAAGCTAAAAGGTGATCCCCTAAGAGTTTGGAATCCAGAAGTGGTGTCAATTTCTAAGGGTGGTGGTGTTATTGGTGCTCTCCTTTTAAGCATAATTTTGCTTGATTAGGAAGGCTGATGCCTTCGAGATGCTTTGCATGACAACCAAGAAAAGATGGCCAAGATTTATGGGAATTGTATTTGGTTACAGCCCCAACACACTATCTCTCTACTGTTGTCCCCCTATTTTATTTTATTTTTAGATATTCAAACTTGTTCATTTTTCATCTCTGGATTTGTCAAACAAAAACTACTTCATCTTCTAGTTGTGTACATCTGCTTCTGTCAAATTAATTCGATTTTTCATTCTCTACCCACTTTCCAAAATATTATATTGCAGAGGCCTTCAACCAGCTATTGAAAGGCAGGTGCAGCTCAATTTAACAAAGTTGAACAGCCATTGACACAAGAAAGTTGCACGTTCCAATTGTTGTAGGAACCTACTGTTGAAATCTATGGGCCAGTAGGATTTTATAAAAAAATATGTTTAATAATGAGAAAACAGTATCTGACTTCAAGATATTTTAATAAAATATTTTTGTGTAATAATTTTAAAAGCATAATAAGTTTTAGTGCACATTATTGATTGTACAATTTTGCCTTAATATATTCTTTTAGTTTTGCTTGAATCTTTTATTCTACCCAGTAATTCTGAAATCACTGCATTTGCATTCAGCTTATAATTTTTTAAAAATCTTATTCCCAAATTTCTCATACACCTTGACAGGTGCTCCCTTTATTGCACTGATATTCAATCATTATGAGGCTTGCAGCTGCAAATCTCATTCCTGACCTCCCAAACTTCATAGATGGTCATGATATCAGAAGGAGCATTGTTGAATATTTTGTATGGGGGCTTAAGGGAGAGGCAACTTTAAGTACAGTATGGTAATTAGGATCTATTAAATATCCTGTGCTCATACTGTATCTGCACAGCTGAGTCAGCTCTATCTAATGTGTAAATCTAAAAACCTAATTAATATTAAAATAAGTAGAATTAGTTCATCTGTCCATATTTCCTGTCTGATCTACCATACCAAGACAATCTTACAAATGTGAAAGTCTCTTCTTCCATTTCCTTTACAGCCTAAGAAAGTCGTGAGGATCCTATTTTGCCAAGTATCAGGCAGTAGCCAGATGTCAGAAAATGGTTCTTTTGAGGGTCAGGGTCAGAAGAGACATACAGTACTGTGCAGGAGTTTTAGGTAATTGTGCAAAAATGCTGTAAATTAAGAATGCTTTAAAAAATACAGTTTTAATTGTTTATTTCTTTGAGAAAGCAGAAGAAAAATCTAAATCAGATCAATATGTAGTGTGACTTACCTTTTGGCTTCAAACCAGCATCCATTCTTACACTTGCACATAGTCAGGGATTTTGTAGGATTAGAGCAGGGCTATCAAACTCGCGGCCCGTGGACTGGATGCGTCACACACTGGCCACGCCCACGCTCAATTTAGCGAAGGGGAAAGAAGTTGCGATACCTCACGGGACGATGCCATGACGGCACAGGTTTGGCCCCCCTGGATTAGAGACAGGAGTATGATTAAACCATATACCAAGCAGGTGCCAATGACCATCAGTGACCTTTGACATCAGAAATGTCCAGCAGTGCTGCCACCATAGTGGGACCCAGGTGCACCCATCTACTATCTAGAGAAGTCTGACCAGAAGTGGTCTTCATGGAAGAATTGTGGCCAAAAAGCCATGCTGCCAACGTGGAAACAAGGCAAAGCAACTCAACTATGCATGAAAACATAGGAACCGGGGTGCAGAAAAATGACGACAGGTGTTCTAGACTGATGAGTCAGAATTTGAAATATTTGGCTGTAGCAGGAGGCAATCTGTTCGCTGAAGGGCTGGAGAAATGGTACAATAATGAACAACAGTGAAACATGGTGAAGGTTCCTTGCAAGTTTGGGGCAGCATTTCTGCAAATGGAGTTGGAGATTTGGTCAGGATCAATGGTGTCCTCAGTGCTGAGAAATACAAGCAGATATTTACCCTTCGTGCCATACCATCAGGGAGGCGGGTGATTGGTCCCAAATTTATTCTCCAGCAGGACAATGACCCCAAACATAACAGCCAATGTCATTAAGAACTATCTTCAACATAAAGAAGAACAGAAAGTCCTGGGGGTGATGGTTTGGCCCCACAGAGCCCTGATCTCAACATCTTCTAATGTGTTTGGAATTGAATGAAGGGACAGACAGATGTGAGGTAACCTACATCCGCATAAGATCTGTGGTTAGTTCTCCAAGATGTTTGGAACAACCTTGCCGATTTCCTTCAAAAACTCCGTGCAAGTTTCATAGAATTGATGCTGTTTTGCAGGCAAAAGGTGGACACACCAAAATTGTTTTGATTTGGATTTCTCTTTTATTTTCTCCTTTGTTAATTGATAAAAATAAACTAATACTTCTATTTCTGAAAGGATTTTTATTTTACAGCATTTTTGCACAGTACTGTATATGAATTGATGCCCAGGCCTAGCAGTAAAGAACTCGTCTAATAAACACTGATTAGTTTTAATGTTTCAAGCCACACCCACTGTTTTGCATTTGGCCAGTTGCAAAGGGGCAACAAATACAAGTAGTCCTCAACTTAACAATTGAGTCCAAAATTTCTGTTGCTAAGGGAGACGTTTGTTAAGTGAATTTTGCCCCATTTTATGATCTTTCTTGCCACAGTAAAGTGGATGACTGCAGTTGTGAATCTGGCTTTCCCATTGACTTTGCTTGTCAGGTCATAAAAGGGGATCACGACCCTGGAACACTGCAATTCTCATGAGTCACTTGCCAAGCATCTGAATTTTGATCACATGACCATGGGTATGCTGCAAAACTTGTAAGTGTGAAAATGGTTGTAAGTCACTTTTTCAGTGTTGTTGTAAGTTTGAATGGTCACTAAATGTTGTAAGTTGAGGACTATCTGTATTGAAGCCCTACTAATACTGTCCTAGTCTAAAAGCTGGTAGGCTATCTGGTAGAAGTGGAGGAAATGAATAGTTTATATTCCTCTCCGCCCAATAATGAATATTGAAATAGCTACTGTGATTGAGTGTTACCAGCAGAAAGGATCGTTCAATTAGTGATTGTCCAGGTTGCTTAAATCAAATATTAAGATTCTCAGTCTGTTTTAATACTGATGTCACAGAAATCTTAAATATATTTAGACAAATATATATGGAACATAGCATACCAATTTAGTGTCTAACAATTGTGGATAACATTGCCCACTGAAAATACTGAAAACATTTCCAATCACTAAATTGCGAAAGAGATTCCAGCATAGTCAGTCAGTAGATGGCAATAAGAAATGTGTGACTGGATTGGCCTGACACACTTTTATTCTGTAATCCTATCTTCTGTTTCTGCATGATGCAACTGCTATCAAACTGCTGACAAAGTTTTCTAGGGTCAAATATGACTGGCTACGTTCTTTCCTATGAACACACCCAATGTTACCTTTCCATGTCCCATGCCTGGACCTATTCCCTAGTCATTGTGGCTCGTGGTCTCAGTCAATAAAAGTGAAGTCACATCCTGAGAAAGACTTGAGATTTGTCAATTAACATCCAACAAAAATCTAGCTTGTGAAAAAAGGCCTGGCTTCTTTCTCCACTCCTGATTTTCAGCACTGAGTTTTTCTTCCACACCTTCACTCAGTAGAATCTCAGCATAAGTCAACTGAGTTTTTGCAAGATGGCCTGAAAAGGGAAATTTGGATGCTGTGGCAGATAAAAAAAAAAACCCAGGAGCCAACAAGCAAACCACCTTATGCGTTTGTAAATTGTGTAAACTCAATCCTAGAAGAGACAGGAAGAGAAACACAGACAAACATTGTGTCCCATAACTGCTGCCTTGCATGTAGTCATCACACTAAACCATAGGAGTATTTGTTTTGATTGGTCAGTTGTATATCCAAACCCATTGTGGCTTTATTATTTTTTTAACAAGTACTCCTTGGTTACTCAGAAAATAACTAGGTGTATTAACCAGAGCCCCGATTTGTATTTCTGGTTGCAAAGAGACGAAAAGTAAAATATTGGGTGGCCCTTCAATTGCAAAATGACCTGGAAGAGTCCCACAGTAGCTGGGGATTCATGCGTGGGATGCTTAAGTGAAGCCCAAAGAAACTAGGCTCGTAGCTCCTCCTCCTAGCTGGAGAACAAGTGACTCAACTCGGCGGCCCATTTCCACATGCCAACAGTGGTGCAGCCACGTGGCTTCAAGCGGCCTGTTTTGGAAAACACCTCGCTGCTGCTTGCAGGCAGGCCTCACATCTAGTGGAAGACTGGGGGGGCTCCCTTTTTTATCGTCCTTGCTCTTTAATATGGAGGTTACTGTCAAGAACTTTACTCTCTCGGGCAAAGGAGCTGCAGTGTTCTGGTGTGCCCTCCCCAGAACTTCGCCATTAAGGCTGGTCTCCAGGGGCTTCTCTTTTCTTTAACAGACATACCGCACAGAAATACCTACACTGATTGTTTACGAGCATAACATGTAATCTCTTTGACCCCTTCGCTTCTCTCCATTGCTTAATGTTAATATAACATGCATTGAAGGACAATTAGTTTTCTCACAGATGTGTTTTCAAAGACTGGATGCACAGGAAGCTCTTGGCTAAAACACGGTGGGCCAAATCATTGCTTCAGGATGTTTGTACCAATTCAGGAAAGTTCATTGCGATTCAGGAATGTGTCGCATTGTAGTCTTATCCATGGAGATGAGTCGAGTTTAAGGATCTTCAAGACAACGTATTGAGTGATCTTTTCAAAATGAAAAGGGGTGTGAAGGTACTTTCCCCAAGTAGTTTAATCAGTGAAATGAAAAGACAGGCTCACTGTTCACTGAGCAATCCAGACCCACCACCTGCTCTGAAGTCCACATTATAATAGGAAATGAGACAATTGGCTTGTGTAGAACTGCCCGTTCTCAGTTTTAGCTCTTTCTTGTGGATTTGGGGAGGGGGAGGTTACACTGCCACATCAGTGAAAGATAGGTGGTGCCGCCTGCGAAAATCACGCTTCGTCAGGTGGGAGGAAACCCACAGTGAGTCTACTGGTTTTCTGCTGGATGGATGGAGCTACTTTGGGCCTCCAAGAGGGATAGGCAGTTCCTCCACATGGCTCTTGACGAGGACAGCCCCTCCAGAGGAGTAGGAGTATTTTCTCCTTCAGTCCTGTGATTGCTTTTATCCTAAATTAGCAGTTATTGTTTTTAGTTGTAGCTGAGTCCACCAGTGACACCTGAGGCTGTATATTAATTAGACAACAACAGCTCCTGACTCAAAGGTTAAGTATTCGACACTCCTCAAACACTGTTCCTTGCTATCAATTTAAACTAGCCAGAATCCATGTTGGGGAGAGTTTCCCTTCTAGTTCTCCATTCAGTCTCATTAAACTAGTCCTATTGTGCTTTGTGGAGAAATGAGAATTTTTCCCTATCTATGAAATGGGAATAATTGTCCAGTCAGTCCAGCCATAATCTTGCTTTTTATGCTGGTATGTATTCTTGGAACACCCAAACTTAAAAAAACAACACTTTACTGCATTTTAATGTTGTGATTTAATAAAGAGGCATTGTCTCATTTGCGTAATATTTAAGTATATATAGTGACAATAATTAAATTTTATGTATGTTATTGGAAAAATTATTAGTTTCAAACAACATTTTCAAATATGGGGGATGCCATTTAATGACACTTTGAATGTCATTCAAGTTACAATACCTTTTTTTGAATATTGTGTATCTCATTAACTCAGCAGAATTTAAGTTTGAAAAGGGACCCAAATTGCAATTGACATTGGATTGTATCAAAACACAGGCATAATTTTTAGGTTACTTACAATTGGTCAAGGAGCAGATTGTGTACAGGGTGTGGCATGCATTCTATGGAAAAAAATTCATCAGTTGGGGTCCTATTTGTCAGACTGTTAATAGCAATTTTGCCAGGAAGACAAATTTATACCTTGAATTGCAGCAAAAGTCATTATGAGCATGTTAAACGTAGACAGAAGCAAAATACAGTTTTGGGCTGGGTGAACCAGAATTGAAACATATTTTTTGGGGAAAAATCATAACTGCTGGGTGGTAGATGGAAGGCTTTACTTTATTCCAAGTCCTGCTTTCCTGTCTACAATCAGACAGGAAAGC
>JANHFL010009838.1:199615-223788 GCA_032468155.1 Oxyrhabdium leporinum | reverse complement strand
GCTTTCTAGCGCATCACAATCGTGGGGCAGGGCTGGGTCCCCCCCCCCCCCCCACTGTTCTACTTACTGCTGCTGACTTCTAAGGTAAGCAGCTGAGCTTCTAAATGCTCCATTTTCAGTGCTGCACGCAAGCGCTCACTGAACTGGTTGTTCAACCGGAAGCATCCCACCACTGGATATTATTATTATTATTATTAAATTAGATTTATATACCGCCCATTCCAAGAAGCTAAACACTAAATCTCAGCCCAAATTGATCATGCCACACTGACGTTGAATAGCAGGGGTTTTTTAAGTAGGGATAGTCCTACTTCTAATCTGAACTGTAGTAGAGGTAAGAGTATCCGCTGTATTTAAATAGTAGCTGATTGCCACTTTCTGTTACCAAGTCAACAACATTACAAAGTTCTGTTCTAAATAACATTTTTTTGACTAGGAATAAAATAAATTGATATAGGGCCACAGAATAAAGCATTCATACCTGCATACATGTTCCACGCATACTTATATGCAAATGCATTTATGGTTTATTTTGATATTTATCTTATAAATATCACTTATAAGTAGGTGAAACGTGGGTCATTGGTTTGTTACAAAAGGGGCAACATAAGCAAGTTCAGTTTAATAAATTGTTCACCATTAAATGCCTAATATAAGGGTCAGTGTGTACTTGCAAGCACTAAATTGCATTAACACTTATTTTCACATATCTCTTAACTAGTATGCCAAATATTAAGAAAGTATACTAATAAATAAATGTTATTTAGAAATACAAAGGATGATACACGCTTACCAGTTCTATATACAAAATATGGTCCCAATTTTTATTTGTTACATATCGGACTGGATCATAATATTCAGCATCCCTCTGCAACTACAGTTTTAACTCAAGACATGTTGATTCAAAAGGAGTTTCGGTATATTTATTTTAGGGCTTTGTACTGATTTTAATTATACTAATGTTGGGCATGAAACTCGACAGATTGTTATAAATGCCACCTTATATTCTGAAATTTGTATATCTGTTGGGACCAAGATCAAAGACAGCATCCACAATTAAATAAAACTTGTCTGTTTTCCAGTGATGCTAGGACTTCAAGTTGAAATGTGAATTCAGATGCCTCAGAAAATCCTCTCTAGATGTAAGAGATGGCGGGAACACTTTCTGACAGAATTCACATATTCCTGACTGACTGAGTTCCGAGTCTTCAGAAGCAAGTGCCAGTAAGTCAGTATCTTGAGCGCAGTAAGATTTCCACGGAGGCTGTAAGAAGCAGGGGGAAAAAGGAGTGAATGTTTCTGCATAATCAGTGTTGTGTTCTCACTGACAATGGTTTAGTGCTGGTTAGTTTCCTTAAATATGTAGCATTTTACTAAAGCATAAGCTTTGATTTTCTCTAAAACAATCCACATATTTTAAAAGATGCCATGGTTGAGAAACAATGGTCTAAAGCCTGAAGCATGTAAAATATTTTATTTCTTTTTAATTTTAGAACTGATAACCATTAACTAGCACATTTGGTCAGCAGTGATAAATATAGGCATTATATTATACTTCTGTAACTATAATGCTAAGGCACTGGTATTCACATTATGTAAGAATTTTGATCATCAGTACTTCATACATTTAAAACAACCGAAATATGTGAATATTAAACTCTTAAATAAAAAGTTCATTGATTATGGCACACAAGCCAGAATAATTTTTAGTAAGCAAATATTCATTCAGTGTTTCAAGACTGGGCTTCTTTTTAAAGACAATATGTATTTTGAATATGTGATTACGCAATAACAAAATGACAAGGGCAGAAAGCCCAGGATATATTTCTAGAAGTACTTTGTGTTATTTTATTACATAAGAACATGACATTTGAATCTACATGTTTTCTTTGATATTTAAATACAATACACAAAATTACATACATATCTACTCCTAACCATGTCATTGATGTGTTCCGGGACCTCCTGAATTTTGAAATACAGTAGTTAATTTAAAAGGGATGGGGAACAGAGAAGCAGCTACTGTTTCTCTTAGGAGTTAATGCTTTGTCTAAACAATATTTAAGTTTTGTCACAGGGCCTTTGCAGATTTATCTTGTACATCTTGTACTGTGGTCAGTCATCAATCCTTCCAGGCTAATTAGGTATAATTACATCAAGTTCTAACAAACACTACTTTTTTGTTGGTGTAAATTGCTTTGGAAACCTGTCTAAGCATTGATGCGTGTTTTAAGTATCACCATAGAAATGTGCTTTTAATTACTTATTTGCAACTCCACCTTCATTTAAACTGGCAGTTTTAATAACTGTAACAGGAAGTATTTCATGCTTTTTTGGTAATATTTGATCATATACACACCAGCTCTTCTCTTGAGAATTTTTATTTACTGGCCTGGTTAACACTTGACACTAAGCCACAATGTGATTTGTTTGGTTTTTGGGTAAGTATGATGTATGAATTCATCCGTTATGTCTTAGTATTCTGTACAGAGTAGGTCACTGTAGCTTGTTTAACAAACCATAATGAAAAACTAGCTGTGTGAAACCTTCAACTGAGTTTTGTGTTGCAACTTGATTTAATATGCAGTTTTATTTATTTAGGAATAAATTTCATTGCATACAATCAAGCTTACTTTTGACTAGACATCTAGAATTTTCTTAAAATCTTCCCTTAACTTAACAACTTCACTTAACATCTAATGAAAGCAACATTGCCCAAGAAAGCATTTCTTTGGATTAAATTTCCACTGTAGAAGAAGTTAAGATATCCAGGTAGGTTTTATTTTGGATTGCTGCTGCTGGTGTCCTTTTTCTGTTATGTTGTTTTGAATGTTTGCAATAATTTTAATATTGCAATTAATTAGTCGCCTTTTAAGTGATTAATGAAATACATTTTTTTCATTTCCATAATTTCAACATGCACACGTTTGAAATACTAAAAAAAGACAATTAAAATTCTGTAACTACTACTGCCACTTCATGTTAAAAGGAAAAACTTTACTTAATGTGTTTATTTCAGTTGCAAACAAGACTCCAAAGAGAATTAACGATAAACAAAGGTGACCTTAACTTGCAGCCCATTGGTTAAAATAAATGAATTAGCATTTTAATTGCTGTACCCTACTTTATGCGTGCTCCTTGCTAATATAGCTTTTAGTTAGAGAAACTGAGTGGCCTCCTGAGTGGCTCATGCAGATGGTTAAACTCCATGTATTTGTATAAGTATTGGGAATATATATTTCTAAATGGTATATATCTAAGCATATGCTAAAGTACTTTATTTAATAGGTGTGGCAAACCCTTTACATTTGCTTTCCTCAAAATAAGGAACAATCCATTCTGAACTAAAGACCCCTAAATGAGCCACAGTACAGGGAAACACAACATTCCTAACTGTTCAATTTAGTCTACATTCTTGTTTTCATTATTACAGTTTTCAATCCAGGTGTTTAAGAAACTGCAATACACTAAGAAAGCAGATTCAAGTTTTTATATTTAGTCTGCAAGAAAGAGCTAAATTTATTATATCAACTGAGAGCCACAGTTCTAACGACTTATGGTTGCCAATTACGCTGCATTTAAGTTTCCCCTCCTCATCTTTACTTGTTAACACATGTACTAAATACATGACAGAAATTCTTGTCTGCTAAAGAAAAAAAAAGGATGGGGGAATCAAGTGTGTAAATCAGCAATATTAGGATGTCAGCAAGGTTAATCCTGTATACAAGGATCCAAACATTTTAAATGCATTTTCATACTGTCTACGTTTACTCTGCAGGCAAGATAATGAGGTGCCTCAAGCTATCTTCAGCTGACTCAGGGAGTGAATCTACCTACTGTTATCAGGAGAGTAGTGTCTCACAGTCTCATTGAATGCATCTCAAATCAGGTCAACTTCATTTGTCATTGAAGTGAAGGACCCTGCCTTCACTTTAATGCCAGCTTGCCAGAGCCATGTTAGCATGCTGAAGGAATTGGGGCCATTATTATTTTTTAGCAAAACTGAACTTTCACATTTCCCCCTGTTTGTTGCTAAAAAGGACCAGGCATTTAAGCTTCTTTTCCTGCCTATAATTGAGCAGTGATTTTGATCGGTTAAAAACAAATTATAAAAACAAATGTATACTTGAAAGGAATGCAAAAATTTAAGGATAAGAAAAGTAACAAAATATTTAAGCAAATATATCTGTCTGTATCTTTAATGAAGTCTAAAGTAGCATTGGCTTCTTATGCCTACTTTTCTGGATAAGATACACAATTTTAATCAAAGGCCTTATGTTCTACATTCCTTCCTGGATACAACTAACAAATATTGGAACTATTTTCTGTCGCCAGTTGTCTTTCCAAATGTAAACACTTAAGATATCAAGACATCCTGGCTATCACTGAATTATAGTAAAGTATTGGCTATTCAGAATTTTAAAATGCATGTGCTTATTTTTTAAAAACAAAAGTCTTAGCCTAATATCTTTAACATTATGACACTTTAACTTCGATTCGCCTGTCTGTTTTAAACTGCATAATTCTCTTTATCAACTTAGAATCCCATACCAGCTGTTTCACATGCTTTACTATACAATGCAGGGTGCCATCTATTGAGAAATGAATACACAGTCTAACTAGTTAAAAGAACAAGCAGGAGACATATTGGAGAAAAGGGAAAGTAAGAAGTAATAGAATGGATGCTTTGTAACGCCACAGGAATCTTCATAGTAATAGAAAAAATAGTTTAATTTGTTTTATACCAACTTAGCTCAGTATTTGATGCAATGAAAAGCAAAAACTGGTTAGTCATCAAAGAATGCAGGTGAAAAACTAAAGCCTAGTGAAGGAAACAAACAGTTTGGTATGTGCATGTGTATGTATGTATGTATATGTGTGTATATAAATTATGTATAATAAAGTACTCTCATCGAAAGTTTTTCATATTTTGTTCTGGAAGGCATTGTCTTTTAGATGTTTTCTTTTGATACTCATCATTTGAAAACTAGAAAGAGGAGAGTAAACATGGTTATTACATGCTTTTATGATTGAAAAAAATAGTTAGTGCAAGACTGGGTGGATACCCATTCTCTGTCAATTATACAAATTGGAGTCATCCCTCAATATTACAACAAACATTCCAGAACTTGAAGGACTCTTCAGAAATCTAGACTGCATGTATTACATGACATTAGTATGTCTTGTTTAGAACATAGCTCATAAATGCTTTTATCAGCTTTTATTCTCCATAAAATAAACAGGCGTTGTAAAAATTTCATCTTATTGTATGAAAAATGCAAACACTTTAGGAATGTTACTTTGTAAAATTCTCTAATAGGTAAAGGCGTACATATGTAATCTTTAACAATTTAAAGCTGAGAAGCTACTGTTCATAAAAATTGTGATTCTATTTAAATTGCGTCTGAACCCCTGCACAGTACAATCTGGTGTGAATTTACTCAGATGGCAGCTGCATTAAGTTCAACGGGATCATGGGGCGTGTTTAGGTTTGCAGCCTAATAGAAGCCCAATCTGCTACCAGTATATAGGAACAGGGCAACAACAATATGGCACAGCAGTATGCTAAGACAGTGCAGAGACAGAAAAGAAGTGGAGCAGCATGGGAAAAACAATTAGGGCTGAGCCAGTGAGTGGATGGAGAATCATAAGACTCTTTATAATGTTATCTGAAAGGTTTAAATATCTTGAGTCACTTCAGAAGTAAAGTTGTAAATATTCCATGCATTACAAAGAAATTACTTTCCAGCATCTACCTTTAGGGATTGCAAGAGTTGAAACTAGGCTATCTGTAAGCAACACTGCTCTCTAGTACTGGGCTACAGAAGGATAAAAATAGGGAGAAAGAGAGGAACCAAGGATATCATACTAAGTTCCAAAAGCAGATTTCCTGTGATCGGACTTCCAGATGTATTGGGCCTCACTGAGTCATCACTGAAGTCCTATACATCTGGAATACATAAAATAAAGGAAGACTGTCCTAGGAGTAAAGAATAAAACATTAATAAAAATAAATGAGGTTTTTTTATTGCTGTCTGTTTTAAGGCAACTCCATGCATACATCATGACTATATCTGGAGAGTTGCTTGAACAGGTCAGGAGAAAGAAATCTGAATTATCTGAATGCATGCAACATGCGGCCCTTAAGTAAACTAAGAACAACCTATAATAAAGGAATCACTTATTTGCAATCATTCACATATCATGGGTAAATTTGCCTAAAATTAACGTCCATTTTAATTTAAAAACATGCATTATCATGTGATTCTTTTTAGTGATTTTACTGTTTTAAAATATTTTTACTTTTTAAAATTGTAATAGATGTTTTAAATTGTAAGCCACCAAGAGCTACAAGACAGACGGGCGGCTATAGTAATTGAATAAATAAGTTAAATAAATAAATACTAGAGTAGAGAACACTAGCTCTTGTCCATAGAATGTTTTTAAATACTGTTAGAATATTAATATATCATGCTATTATACACTGAGCATAATAAAAGCACAGGCAAATTTTTTGAGATTGGGAGTACATTGCGAGCATGTGATCCTGAAAAGGCTGCTATGGGAGACTTGCCTATTAAGTAAATTGGCCAGGTCCAGGCACGAAATATGCATTATCAGAAAGCAAATCAGCTCCAGGCAGGCAATGTCTTACTACTTCATTGGGATATTGGTGGACCCAACAGTATTTGCATAAATAAAAATTAGGGTAAAGGATGGTACCTGGAGGCATGCCAATTTCTGGTTTCATTTTTTTTCAAATGTAAAAAATAAATCGGGTGGATAGAATGCTTGACAGATATCAAGGCAGATGTTTCAGAGCTTAATTGGTACCCACAGACCCAATGTTGCTGGACTAATGCAGATATTTTTGATTAGGACAGCAAGCAATAAGTTTTGCCTTGGAAATATTTAGCAGAAAGAAACTGAAGTCCCTACTCAGTCTTACAGCTTACAGATCAATCAAATAAAAATAAAAGTATATATTTTAAAAGACTGATACCAGCTGAGGTGCCCCAACATTTTTCTCATTAGCTTCTGAAGAGGGAAAATTAAATTTAGAGATATTCTATTTATTTTAGTCTAGTTCCAGACTTATAAAGAAACATATTTTTATATAACATGGAGCTTTGTTCAAAAGAGTCTAGATGAGCACATCTGGGTGAGCTGAAGGTTGGGTAAACTTATCTTTGATCTGTTTTGCATCACTGAAGTAGTACAGTCATTGCTTGTACTCCTCCAGTTAGAATTCATCTTATTGAAACTCACCTCCTGGTCTCTAAGGTCCATGTTAAATGCCTGATTTGGGAGCACATTTTCAGCAATCAGAGTGTTTAGAATTGGAATAGTCTCTGGAGAGCTCTCCAAGAATTCAGTATCACTATCTGTAGGTGGGAACTTGACATTAAGCTTAGAAAGGGATTCCACAGAGTTTTCTTCCTCGTCTGGTCCCATTCCTCTTGACGCAATAGATGGGAAATGAGATACATCTCTGTTGGTATCCTTTTTAACCCATGGATTACAAAGATCATCTGTTTGTTCATCAGTGCACTGGATAGGCTTGGAGAAAGGAATTTCTGGTAAAAAAAGACGCAAAAGAAAAGATGAAAAGATATGCCAAAGACCAGATTAAAATATATCATTCAGTTATACAAATTCCACCACCCAGAGTCACCCTGTGAGGGAGATGGGCAGTCTCCAAATTTAACATATATATAAAAATAAAATATATAAATTTCCCCCAATGCACTATGGCAGATTTTGGGTTCTAAAGAGCTTTTTGTGAAACTGCATTATTCCCCTCATTGCCTCATTTGACACAGCAGACTGATGTTGGTGTTCCTCCATGTCAATCCATTAATTCCTTTCTTCAGGTACAAACATGTTAGAATTCTTGTTTGGAACTAAAGTAAAATATTACACAATTGCTTTTATGTCTCAAAGCTTTCTTGATTAGTAGCCTAGCAATTAGACAGACTATCAGGTCTTTTTTCCTTTGTATCTATAACTATATCTGTTCTTTCAATTCAGCTTGGTTTCATTCAAACCAGTCTCATTTCTTTCAGTGCTCTAACACACAGATTTCAACTGTTTCACTCCACAGGGAAGGGGCAATTCTTCCTCCTTTCCCTCAAGAAGATTTCCCCCTTTCATTCCAGAGACCCTTTGGGGGAAGTCCTTGGAGGAAGAATGGATTGAAAAGGGTCACTAACTATTCCTTCTTCCATGGTTTTAAATCCTAGCTCGGAGAGATACTACTGGATGAGAAACTATAAGACATCCTTTTAACACATCAGGTCATACCATTTCAGCCGTGTTGTAGAATTTGCTAAAACAACTACATATCTGCACTTACTAGAGACTAAGTTAATCCCATATTTGTCTCTGGTAAAATACAGACAATTCTGGCAAGTTAAAAGCCATGTCTCAATTAGTTTACCCTACTCACGGAAATGACTGGCTCTGTCCAGACTTAACTTCTTCCAATGCATGTTATACTGTGAAACACTTACATCAGCTATTCCTAAGCTACCCAAGCTCTGGAAGTTGGCTATAAATCAGTCAAGCCTAGCAATCAGATGCAGCTATTATTAGAGAACAAAGAATGTCGAAAATTGGGTTATAAGCACATATACTTTGCAGGAGCATCTGATCGGCCCCTGTTGGCTGTCATAGATTAGACAGATTTTGGTTTGATCTAGCAAAGATGGTTTTTACAACTGAGGTGAAGAAAGGGCTTTCAGTAGGGGGTGTGCAAATGTTTCAAATTTCAGCTGTTTTAAAATCAAAACCTGAAACAAGTTTGCATTTTAAAAAGGCTCTTTCAATCACTCGGAAGTGCTCTGAGCTTGAAACAGTGTGTTTTGAACTCGAAAATGGAGTTATCAGAGTGAAAAATACTTCCAAAATTAGTCCGTTTCGAATGCAAAATAGCTTTCAACTTGAAATAGAGTATTTGCTCAAACCTGAAATGCTTTGCCTGTCAGTAGCTTTTAGACATTCACATTAAAAGGCTTATCTCTAGAAGAAAATTAAGTCATAGTTTGCCGCTTTTTCAGTCTGCTCAAAATGTTACCAGCAGCCCAATCCCTAGAAATACATGTGTTATAGATAAATCCTTTTGTGCCGCTCATTTTTTTAAAAAAAAATCGGGTATCTTAGATTGTGGATTAAATCCATCATATTATACTTCTGGATATGTCAAGTGATAAGATAGATTAATAGATATATACATAAAGCATACAATAAATCAAACCTGTACAGTATGTATCCTTTCCATATACCATGCAACAACCTGCAAATTCATATCTGCTTAAATAACTTGAGCAGCCTCATGTGAGGCTTGTGTTGTACTGAGATTATCTCACTACAGTGGGTATAAAAACAAACAAACCCTGATACAGTATTGCATCAAGGGGAAATAAGGACCTCACTTTCTAGCCCAATTGTCTTAATTTAAGAGTTCCCACAGTCAGTGAACATGTCTGCTGCAAAGATGTAAATGTATTCATTAGAATGTGGTTGCAAACCTAATTGACCAAGATTCCTAAATCTAGTGGCTTTATGCCAAATGAGATCATAGGCTTTTGCTAGCAATATATGGTGGTTAGAAAGGAGTTAAGGTAACCCAGACACTGTTGCTTTTCTCCTTCTACATAATCTATTTTGGGAGTGACCAAAAGTCTTTATTTTGCCAGTAAATCAAGACAACCATTGCAAAATGGAATTCGTGCACTTACAGCAAAGTGAGCTATCAAATCACATGCCATAAATGAAGATGCACTGGTATTTTTCTCAAAACCCAAAGGTTATTGCTATTATCAAATAAATGCATTGTATTACGTGGCATTCTGCATAACAAAAAGGTATGGGTAATCTTAAACTGAATCTCTACGCAGTCAATGCAAAGAGTTAAGCATAGTTTTCAGAAGAAAGTACTGCAATAAAATGATACCAGTTGTAGGTTCTCTCCTTAGGTTACATTTATTCAGCTGGTCCGTCTGTGCTCTTGCCAGTGCACGTATTCGAGTGAATTCTTCCTTCATGCCCCAGAAAACACTTTCCAGTTCATCCCTAAAGATTAATGATTTCAGATGTAAAGTATCATCCTGTGCTTTTTCTGTTTCCTTTAGCCCAACAAGCATATCGTTAAAAACACCAGCGCCATCTGTGTTTGCAACCCAGACTTGAGGCCAGAAATTATGGGAGGGGATCTATGATCCCATCTTCAAGATATTTTGATAAAACGGTAACTTTGTAAGGTAGCTGATTGGAGAGATTCTCAAACTGGCTGAAACAGTACCACACAGAAATGTGATTAAACCTCCCCACTCCTCCCCACTAACTAAATTATTTTTACTTATTACAGCCCCCATTAGAGAATACAAAAATATAGGCACACTACGGGGATTTTGTATCTGTCCTTCTGGACTCCAACAAAATTAATATTGGAGCATGAGGGGGTTATACAAGGGGAAAGTGTTAGAAATTAATATAACAGAAGTAAGTTATGGCATAAAGATATCAGAGTTTTTCTCTGCTACATATGTTATTTTTTTAAAGTAGAGGGATCTAGCATGAACTAATATAACATCTTTCTTTTGTTATTCAGGATGAAAGCAAAATAAATCTGAGCATATTCCTGTCATTTATCCTTGAATGGTATGCAGAAAATAACCCTTATTGATACCATCCATGGATAAAATGTCTCCCCATTTGCAGTGTTTAAGCATATTCGGATGGTGAGGTTCTCTTGGGGGAGCTTGAAATCAGAAGAGGTTGACTGAGGACCCAGAGCTGTTTGGAGAGAGGAATATGTCCTAAAAGATGCAAAATAGTGAGTACAGCGAAAGGTGAAATAATCACTTTGTTCTTTTCTCTTCTTAGAGACCATAATTCTGACTTTGTTCCAGCTTGATTCTTTTTCCAATTCAGATCCAGAATTTTTGAAAAATGATCCAGGCTTCAAGTATCATTAAATCGATCCACGTGAAATGCATAGGCATACCCATTTGCTCTTCTGCTTGGACCAAACCTTTCTGTTAATTAAGGCACCAGGTGTCCACTTCAGCTTTTATGTTATTAATTGTTCGGTTTAGAGCACTGGATTCACACATCATCCTAAGCCGTGATTTTATTAATCACGACTTAGTGGATAAGCCTGGCTTATTTGCAGTTACCTCTGTACTTATATTGCCTAAGTCCTAAACCACAAAGCAAAAGCCAAAACCCAAACAAATTATATTAGTTGTGATTTGTCAACCCAGCCTAAAAGTAGTTCTAGACATCTATCTTAGAAGTGGGATGGGAGAAGACAAGAAGTAAGGGGGAAATGTCTTTTAAAACCAGAAATCAAGAACAAACAATGCATTATTATAGGAGGGGGGAAAAAACACCCCCCAATTCCATACCTTTCACAGACAGATGCAGAAGAGACCCCTGATGATAATTCCTGTCTAGACGAAGGATGTTTTTCACTCCTTGCCTTTTGAAGGTGATCAGAAGTAGAAAAAAAAAACCCAAAATAGTTGAATTATATAACATTGTTACAAGAATCACCCTTATAAATTAACAGAACTATAAAGTACTAATATAATATCCATTTGTTAATGGCATTTTGCCTTACTTTTTATGCAAAAATAAAATCAAATCCATAAATCATTGCTTAGAAATATGTATGCTGGAAATCTACTATGGATCATAACCTCATTATTTTTTGGTGCTAGAATACACCCGTATTTTGGATAGCTGAGTTAACCAAGAAGTACTGTTCACCCTGGCTCCGCATTTATACCTCCGAAATAATTAATTTAGCTAAATAAGAGGGACACATTGAATGCTGACTTGCATTTCATTCTTTTTTTATTAAAGGCTTTCCCATAATTCACTGATTTCCATACAAAAAGAATTCATACAAATATTCTTCCACGTAGAATTCTCTCCATATAATGAAACTGGGCAGGGATTACTAAGTCCATACATATTTATACATCAGCCTTTGTACATTAACATGCATCATAAAACTATTAGGAAGAACTCCACTTTGCTTTTTATTAAAGCTGATCCAGGGCTAATATAACATGTTTTCTCAAGTAAGGAGAGAAGTTATTATATTTTACTACCACCTTGTGGATTAGCCCTGTATTACATGGGTGTTTTATTTCAAAGCCTATTAACTAAGATAGAGTTTTCTGCAAGGCCAGTTTGACTTACGGAAACTTCATGGACATATCCTTGAAGTTTTCTTGACAGTTGTAAAAAAAGATAGTATTCCACTGTTGTTTTTTAAAATCAGTTTAGCCTACAGCCCATTTTTTCCCAGAGCATTCCCATCCATGCCCTAACTGGACCCACCTTGCTTATCTTTAAGAGCCCCTTAAGGTTGGCCACTGGTTGCCACATGCTGCTAATCCATCTTTTACATAGCCTTCAGAGTTTACAAAAGGTCTTCCTGGGTAAATGAAGCCAGTGCAATATGGTCTTTGAAATAAAATCAGATATACAAAGGAATGACAGACTATATCTACTTTTCACTCCAAAAGGCAGAGGAAATTAATCTGATTATTTTTTAAATAATAACCAGTATTCTGAGTACTTTGTTTACAGAAGAGTACACTGCATTTAGTTTTTGGCTTATGAAATTAGTTTCAGTCCTACGGTATCTGAAAGTCTTCAGATCTCTACAGTATCTTTGAATTTTCTTACCTCTTTTTCATATCTTGATACCTGTATGGAATTTTGTGCTTCATTTATTTCTTTCAGCTGTTTTTTTAGATTCCTTATTTCATCTTCTTTGGCAGTGATAATAGATTCAAATTTCTTTTCTTTTAAATTACTATCTTCTTCAGCTTTTTTTAATTTTACACTCTCACTTTCCAATTGTTCCTTTAAAAAAAAACACCACATACACACACAAAGAGAGAGCACAGTTGGTTAATTTTCAAGCTCTGAGGAACGTCATTATAGAATAGATTGTTATAGGCTAAATTAAGTCTTAGCAATCTGTGAAAAAGCTGTGAAAAGGCGAATTCCATGTTAGAGATCATTAGGAAAAAGATTGAAAAATAAAACTGACAATATCATCATGCCTTTATACAAATCTATGGTGTGACCACACTTGGAATATGGCACACAGTTTTAGTAGCTGTATTTTAAAAAAATATTATGTGATGGAGCTGGAAAAGAGGCAGAAAAGGAGCAATTAAAATGATCAAGGAAATGGTGCAATTTTTCTATGAAGAAAATAGAAACTGTAACTTAAGAGAGGTACATATAATATGCCACAATATAAGTGGATAATGAATAGATAAGTTTCTCCTTCATGCATTGGAATCATCCAGTGGAACAGAAAGATGGGATTTGTATGACATTCACCATTGAACAATGGCTGACAATATCAGGAAAATCCATCAAGGATGTTGGTATTGATAAGTGATTACTAAGATAGCTAAATATGGCATCCAAGGTCCAAGATAGTATGGCTCTTTTCAATGGCACCTGCTTAGCAGCTGAGTGGGAGATCCTATTGTCTTCAAAACCATTTGTGGGCTTCTCAAAAGTAATGTGATTAAGGGACCAGATAGGCCTTTAATCTGATCAGGACTCCTTTTCTTCTCCTATATGAAATCAGACTCGAGTAAGTACCATTAGGTTAAGATGAAATAATTATAATTCATTTACTTACAACATGCAGTTGATTTTCTTGTGGACAATTATTCAAAACAATTGTGCTTTATTTTGAACACATAACATAAAAGGAGTCACACCACCACTATGCATATTAGTGCTTAGAAATGCAAGAAATGTTGTCTTATTCCATTTATATAGTATGTTCACTAATATTTAATTAGTTTCAGCATGTGCTAGAATCAAGATAAAATATATTTAAAGAAAGTGACAATAGTCTTCAAGGCTCTTAATTTCTGGAACAGTTAAAATGTAGCTATTTAGCACTTAGGATTTTGCAAGACTCAAGATATTACACTTCAAAAATAAGCTTAATAGTCTACTTTTAAATAGTCTACTTTTCTCCTGCATCATTAGGATATAATCTATTAATTCTCTGCATATAATGACAATCTATACCGGAAAGGGGAAAACCTCAGCAAGAAAAAAAGAAAAACACAAAGCTATACCACCACCAGCAGCAGCGGCAACAACATTGTGTTTTCCTGAAGATCAAAATCTCCAGCTCTGATGGATGCATGACATTTGTCAATTTACTATGAAGACTAATTCAGTTGTAATCATGTTACATGTTGTATGTGTATGTTTTGAGAAATGGCAATCCAGAGTCAAAACTGGAAAACAGAGTCTCAGAAGTAGGAACATGGTGAAAATGATGAGTAGCTAAAGCCTTAGTTGGTTCCATCTGGTCAATCTGTTTAACTAATGACAAGCAAAATGACCGAAATAAATTTGCTTTTGTTCCCATTCTGAATGGGGAAAAAAGAAAAGTGCAGTCTTATTATCTTCTTAGTGGATCATCCATGAGATTTACTTCTGGATAGATACTGGTTTGCAAAATGCTATTATGAAGCTAAGTATTTCCTCAAACTGAAAAGAGGAAAAATTGTTGCAGTGGTGAAAACTCATCTATGTAGAATACATTTTTAGTTCCCCAGCTGAAATGTCAAAGATTCTATTTATGTGTGACTGTATAAATGTATAAATAATAAATATTTATATATTTATGGTTTTATTTTGATATAGCAAGCCTCTCAGAGTTGCCTTGCAGCAAGATAGGCGGCAAACAAATTAAATTAATGAATAAATAAAATAAAAAAAGGAAACAGAAAATAAGGTGGATACCACCAGGCCTTTAACCACTATTAAAAATACTGCTCAGTCATTCTCTGGTTCTTTATTTCATTCCTTTCTTTTTGTAAGCCACCTAGAGAACATTTGGTGCTATTAACTGCCTGTGTAAATGTAAATAATAAAATAAATTTGTGGACGTGTTTGATAGAAAGGTTTGAAGGATGAAATCTATTTTTCTATTTCTGGATCAGTGGGAAAAGCTATTAGCACCACATTTTGCTCAGAGAGGAGCCAAGGAAGATGGTAATAAATAATAGGAGAGAAACAACAGAAGAAGAAACAAATGAAAGATGTGAAAAGTACTGAGACAGTGACAGGTTTCTAAAAACAGCAACAAGCAAGCTGACCTTTCTAAGGAATATACGATATTTTTTAAAGAAAAAAAATGTTTATAATGTAACAGAAAGCAATACAATGGAATGAGGGCTTTCTAATCCCAAACTTCACACGATAAACTGAAGGAAGTTAGAATGGACCTGGAAAAGGTACATAACTATATTTATGAGACTGAGAATATTTGAACCCATTTTTTATTTTTAAAAATAAATCCTGAAGCGCAAAACAACTAAACAACACATTAAAAATGCTTGAAGCAGAGATGGACAGTCTATAACTCCCAATATTATTTTGTCTCTAGTCTTGTTCCTGGAGCTCATTTATGAACCTCTGGAGGGTCGTAAATCTTTGATTTTCAAAGTGAAAAGAATGCTGGAAAAATTAAAATATATATATATAAAAAGTCACAAAACAAGGTTAACATTTATTCAGTTAACTTGTTCCTTGCCAGCTGGAACTCCATTTCCTTGCTGTTTCTTAAGCTTGGAACTGCTTTGTAGAATATCTGTGCTGGGCTGTGTTACTTTCCTATCTCCTTCAAACCTTTGGACACTGCCCAGGAAGTGGGGTGAATCCTTGGAAGTAAAAGTAACCCTAGGTCATCTTTTCCTCCCCTTTGTTGCTTCTGTAGTGTTAAATTTTAGACTGAAAGCTTCTCACTACATGAGATTGAAAAAGGACTTACACTGACCCTGGCAAATAACTGAGGCGACACCAGGAAATTCCCAGCTGTAAGCTCCACTGGGAAGATAAAGAAATAAAATAAATAAATAAATAAAGAACTCCATGTCGTTTCCTCCCCCCCCCCCCCCCAACTCAAAAACTTGAAATCTCCAATGACAAATTACTTCTGTAGTGTTGCTTAGACAGCTATACCTCCCTGGAGTTACCTTGAAAAGCGTGTGATTTGAAGATTTAATGTTTTATGTAAACAAACAGCAGCGTCACACTTATTCAAGAGAACACGGGAAAATCAAGCATAAATGTTACAATGGAGAAAAAGAAGTCAAAATAGGAATAAGTATTTTCCTATTATTGGCTTGTATCCTTAAATTTCACATGTATGAAGAGCCCAATTCAAATTACATAGCTGCACCAACAAAACCACGTGCACACTCAATAGGAATCCTCACTCTTACCATCTGACGAGTAGGACTAAGACCTTGGCAGTTGCTTTCACAATTCATGGTTAGGTGTACAGCAAGGAAAATGCTTATTTTTTTCTGACTTCCACCCTTCCTCTGTGTTTCCCAATAGACCTATTCCTTTTCTGATCTGGGGGTGACCCGAAGACTTCAAGGAGTGTCCTCCTGGTACAATTTTTTTTAAATAAGCATGTTGCTACCTGTTTTACTGAGGTGTTTTTCTCTTTGCTTGTGTTTAGATAAAACAGGAAATACCTCTTCCCTCCTGACTTTCAAGTATGACAAACCCCCTCTCCTTTTGATATATACTGAAAATAATAGTACATCATTTTAAAAACAATGATATTTGTACTTCATATAACATTTGAGTTTCAAAGCGCTTGCCATCTTTTATTTTTCCAATTTGTGCGACAATCTTCTAAAGTAGATTAGTGTTACCACAGGTAGAAAACTGAAGGTTTGATTAAGGAAAGGAGGCTTGATTAAGGTTACTTTGTGAATACAATATTAGTTAGACATCTGCATATTGTCACAGTGCAAATATTGCTTAAACACAAGCAAATATACTGAGAATATTTTTGTAGGGGCAATGATGATCGCTAAATCCATATTTGCAGTCTGTAAATATAGGTACTATGTTGTTACCAGAAGAATGTATTTTTTCTTTTTGTTTCCAATTCCAAATTTTTGAAGCAGAAATTGCAAAGCTTGCTTAAAGAGAAAGGAGAAAAGAGAGAATGAGAGAGATTCTGAAATTAGATTTCTCCAACATAATTATCAAGTGTCACTAATTTGACAAAATAGGTATTCTTTATTAACAAATTAACACATATGATTAAAATATGCTTGGTTGACAGAAATATAAGTCCCTAACTCATTATCTGCAAGCTAAAAAATAAGCTTTCATAAAAGAGTTTGATATTAGGAATTGAGAAAAAGCTGCCTTAATCCACATCAGAAGATTCATTTAGCCAAGTACTAATCTTTTTGAGCTTTCCAAGATTCCAGACTTGAGTTTTTCTCATTACCTACTAATTCGCTTATATCAGCTAGTGATGGTAGCAACTGGCCAAAAACCCAAGCTAGCACTATATGTAAATCACATACTATTTAACTGAGGTAAGATCCCATCTACTGCTTAATGCAAACAGACTTGGGGAACCTACTATGCTTCATAATCATGTATGACCTCTAGGACAGGGCTGTCAAACTCCTGGCCCGTGGGCTGGATGCGTCACGCGCTGGCCATGCCCACGCCCGGCTTACCGAAGGTGAAAAAGTCCCGATATATCACGTGACGCTGCCGTGACGTCAGTTTGACACCCCTGCTATCTGCTCAACTACAATTCTTAGCATCCATCACCATTAGACATGCTGGCTAAGGCTGCTGGGAATAATAATTCAGCAGCAACAGAAAATTCCTTGTCGCTTGTTTACTGTGATCAATATGGTCATAAAGGAATCAAAGCTTTCTATTTTTAATTGGACCCTATATTGTGGTGACTCTTAATTGTGGCTAGTTGAAGAGTGTCAAAGGATTCCAAGCAGGCTTGTCTATGTAGCTTACCTACATTTCAACAAGCTTTGAAAAGAAACAAGACGCTGCAATGGATCAAAAACATAGGTGAAATATTTCCACTAAGGGGCAGCAGGAGTGATAATGTCTTCAAGTTCATTCCCGTTAAATGGGCTTTTCCTAACAGTAATATACTCTTACAAATTATCT
Source organism: Oxyrhabdium leporinum (assembly GCA_032468155.1). Classification (NCBI taxonomy): domain Eukaryota; kingdom Metazoa; phylum Chordata; class Lepidosauria; order Squamata; family Cyclocoridae; genus Oxyrhabdium; species Oxyrhabdium leporinum. Next base: position 205,761 of record JANHFL010009838.1, on the reverse strand, counting down.
TTTTCTCTTTCAAATTTTTAGAGCCACTATATATCTTAAAGAAAGCGTCCTACCTTTAAAAGTTTTTCTCTTTGCATTGCCAATTTCAGCTTTTCTTGGAGCTGATCAAAATCTGAGTTCAACAAGGTACCATTTCTTCTCATTTCATTGTCTTCATGGACTGGAACTTGACTTTGTGAGTTGACTATAAAAGAAAGTATTGTTTTGAATTAAAATATCTAGGTGGTGTGAAAAAAACGTCAAATACATTAGGGTTTTGTTTCACAGATAAATCCCAATTTGAATTAAAAAATACAACACATAAAATTTCCTATTCCACCATCACATAGATAAAACAATATACACGTTCTAAATAAAACCCTTTTTCATAGATATACAAAAGAAAACCATAAAAAGATTGTATAGATATATAAATAGCATTTTATTGCTATTTAATGATACTGCAAAACAATGCAAAATCTGTTAATTAAATTGTTTAAAACAGTTAAAATGGATACTTCACTAAACAATAAGCAACACAATGGCAACTTAAATAGTTACTTATTTCTGGCTAAAAGTCATTATGAATCAAAGCTTATTTCTTTAGGAGTATACTTAATCCAACTTGGGGTTCACAAAAAGGGATAATGACTGTGACTAAACTGAAGGGTTCTTTCTGAGTAAGTAGAGAGCTTGCTAACTTTCCCCTAAGAACCTTACTTTAATAATTTGCTGCTTCACGAATGCTGGAGGTGTCAGAGTTCTTACTTCAAATGCTGGCTTATCTAGATTTCAGCTGCTCTTTTGAGTATATGGGAAAGAGCATCCCTTGAAGTCAAGTTTCTAAGATCCAGTTTACAACCTACTGGAATGTCTCAGAATGCTTGTACCTAATTTATATCTCTATACCATAAAACACCACATCTATATTTTTTTTAAACTGTCATATAATCTTTTAAAATCTATTTCAGTGTGCATATCAAGATATGCACACGAAATGCATGTATGCTTTCACCTGCTCCCTCCAAATAGGCCAGTGGGTGAGTGCTTGAGTGTTGCATAAAATGAGATAATTAAATGAGATAATCTAGGAACAGAATAATGCCATATGACTAAGCACTGCACTGGAAGGGCCTTTCTTGAACATCTAGTTCAACCTAGCGGTCATTACAGGAAACCATTAAATTATTTCTGTTCTACCTCCAGTGTGGGAATGGCTTACTGTCTGGAAATTCCCTACAATGGTCTTTAAAAAAAAAAAATTCAGCTCACTGATCCTTGACCTGCCTTCCCTTTTAACAGAGAATGAGTCTGCACCTTCGTGCAGGTAATATTAATACCCTACTATAAAATTTACTCTCAGACTTCTTTTGCAAGAGAAATCACTTTTCTGTTTCCCTATTAAAATACCCAAAGCTTTTATTTTTTCTCTTTATTTTCTCATTAAAACAAATTATTTCCTTATTTTTTCTATGCTTTGTTTTTTAGGCTTTTTCACTTCCTTTTTCACTCTGTGTCCCATTCTCTCTCCCAACCCCTTTGTAGCATCTTCAAGCAGAACTAAACAATAGGACTTTTCAGAACATGTTCCCAATCAAAGTACCAGAAAGGGATGGCATTTCAAGAAGAAAACCTGTCAATCTATCAAGACCAGAAGGTGGTGCAGTGGTTAGAATGCAGTATTGCAGGCTAACTCTGTCCACAGCCCAAAGTTCGATCCTGACGGGGGCTCAAGGTTGACTCAGCCTTCCATCCTTCCAAAGTCAGTAAAATAAGGGGCCAGATTGTTGGGAGCAATATGCTGACATTTGTAAACCACTCAGAGTGTGCTGTAAATTGCTATGGAGTGGTATATAAGTCCAAGTGCTATCGTTAGAAGACAGTTCAAGAAAGCCAGCTACTTGAGACAGGAGATGTTGCTTCTTGTATAGCACAATGAAATGAGGATTTCAGGCATGGGGAGTATCAGGAATGACCTTATTGTCCACTGTCTCAGTTTGCCACTTAAGAGTGGTGGCTCCCCTTTATCTAAAGGTAGAGCTAGGCCAGACAAGCTACAGTCATTTATTGCCAGTATGTCAACAGCTCTATCCCAGGTTGCACATCTGGCTTTATAGAAGAAAGTGGTCAAGAAGACATTGGAGGAGGATATTCAGATGTCAATTCTGTTTCATGTTTCACAAATACTGTTCAGATTATCTCAAGTGTAAAATATATGAGTTTAAAAAAACCCACCATATTAAGTCATAGCCAACCAGGATTAGCTCCATGTCCACATTATGCTAAAACACAAGAATAAGCTCTTACATAACTGTGTCAAAATCAAAAATCAAACAAACCACATAAAGACTTAGTGAATTTGGGACAGACACTTCCTATAGATTACTTAAATATGAATCCTATTGTTTTAGCCGTTTTAACAGTTTTACATTTTTAAAATGCTTTGCATTAATTACGAAATAGCACAGAGAAAATAAGTTCAATTTGTTTTTCAATGTATGGCAGCATATTATTATCAATTTTAAAGGGCAAGATCCAAAAAGGTGATCAAGTGATCAGGCTGAAAAGTTGAGTACTTTCAAGACTGGATGGAAGGTGCCAACTGGAAGAAGTAGAAATAAAGTCCAGAATGGACTGCCAAAAGTATTGTTGATCCACTGACACAGTTTTCCTTCACTTCCTCCACTTTTAGGATTTCATTAGATAACCCATGACTCCTTGGGTCATCCTTTCAGATATTATTTCCTTACCAGATTCCTCAATGCCTTCAACCATTTTATTGACTTCACTGGATGATTTGGAATACATTCAGAGATGTACCTGCTTGACAATAGCTCGCACTGAACTGTATAGCACAATCAAACAAAACACGGGAAATCCCAAAGGTGCTTTTTCAAGAGGCAACTGGACTTTCTTGTTTTTCTTTGAAGACATTTTGCTTCTCTTCCAAGAAGCTTCTTCAGCTCTGACTGGATGGTGGGGAATGGAAGGATTTATATTCCTTTCAGACAGCTGGTTATTTGCATTCTTTTAGAGAGACCTTGAGACCACTTTGGAGTTTTTCTGTGTCCTCAGGGTGACCTGAGTAGTGCAAATGGCTGTGGTGCCTTCTTGAAACTGCTGAAAGCACTGGGTTGTGGAGCTGTGCTTTCTGTGGGATGTTTTCTTCCCTGTGTCCCTTCACTGTTGAACACAGGTGCAGGCTATTGGGGATGAGCCTGTGTTGTCTGCATCTCAAACTAAAGCACAAATGGTTCCTGTAATCTGCAATTGGAAATTCATTCATACTCCCGCACCATGTCTATGGAGATTCTCAGTCATGGTTGTCCCAAATGTTTATGTCATGTTTTATAAAATTTGCCAAATTTGAATTCCATGGGAGTTATGGGTCCTGGAGTTTGGACATATTTTGTATATGATATTTGAAGTATCTTGGTTGAAAAAGTTTTGCCCTTTGGCGCACGATTTTGCCCAGTTAAAATCAGTCCTTGATTTTTACTCATCACAATTTCTTGTTCAATATTCATACAGCAACCTTTTATGTTATAAAATGGTGACCAGAAATTGTTTCTGTAATACAATTCTGAATGGAGGCAAATCAGCTTTTAAGAGATTGCCTGGTAGTTTTTTTTTTTAAGTTTTTAATGTAGGTGTTTCCAGTACTAAGAGGATCATGTGAAAAGAACTAGAATCCTGTGACTTCCTACGCACAAGACAGACACACGAACACACAGATACACAAGGATGGCAAGAGACACAAACAAGGAGATAATCGGTAAAAATCAGGCTGAAAATTACCTACCTCTGTTGGCAGTCATAGAAGCCAACTGTGATTTGAGTTGTGCAACAATGCTCATTAGAAATTCGTTCTTTTCCTGCTGTTCATGTATCTGCTTCTCATAGCTGTCTGTCTGTAATGATAGTGTGTTGGAAGCAATCATTTTATGTTGATGAATAGGTTTTACCTCAGACAGGTACAATGAATGGCTATGCCATGGCATTAGCGCTTAGATTTACTGCCTCAAACTCTAAATACCGTAGCTTGATTTTATACTTAAGGAGCTAGAAATGCCTTCGTATCTTGTTTTCCTTCTGCTTATTTATTGTATTCTCATTTGATTGATGTTCTAAAGAACCATGGTGGAATATAAGGCTTTGTTTAATATACACCACCCCCATTTATTTCACAATAATCTGATAAAGGCAGGTGTGGCTGCAAAACAGTGACTTGTCAAAAGTACCAATATCATATTCATGGCTGTACTCAAATTTATCTAGTATCCTGTACTATACTGCCATTTTAAAAGAAGTTCTGGATTTTTTCCACTTTTGACAAGACAATTATGGACAAGAAAACAATCAGCTTTCTGGCACAGACAGATGAGTTATTTAGTTGAACAATAGCATTGCCACAATTTCATTTTTTTTTCATTCTTCCACTCCTGAAAACCATAGCTTTGAGCAAGCAGTGGAAAGGGTGCAACTATCTCAAAACACAACAAGAGCTCAGCAGATAGCAATAGCTGCATCATAAGCCCATTAAAAGGCAAAGAGGTCAGTATATTTGAGCAGCCTGGACGACCTCAGGAAGCAGAAGGAAGAGAAAAAGTCATTAAGACCCAAATTGAAAATGTACAACAGCAATGTCTTGTCAACACTTCTGTACAGAGCACTCTCATGACAGCTAAAACAGACAGAAGAAAAGATGCTTTTGACAGCCAGTGCACACAAGTGATTCTTTTAGAGTCAGATGGCAGCAACAAGTTAGTAACTACAAGATATACTTGACAACCAAATATCCATCTGTATTGAGTACCATCTGGCCGTGATGACTCTGGCTTCTATGCATTTGACACAGTTTTGATCTGCAGAGTCTAGCAAAACAAGTGGCCAACCAGAACCCACCATCAGCCATAAACTGACAGATGCTCCAACCAGTCCCTGAGATCATAGAGTAAAAAGGAGGAGGGTCACTGGAACAAAAGCCTCTTCTTTAAGTCGCCCCAAGTTAAATAGGAGACACTCCTAAGTTAACAAACTTTAAGCAACTGCCTTATACTTTGCCCTTGGGAATTTAAACAGAGAAAACTTCAAAACAATGAACTAAATTAAGGAAAGGGAGAATCCAAATGGCATTTGACACACACATACCCCAATCTATTTTATTAATGTATTAAATGGTAATCAGGATATCACAGAGGCGCAGAAGCATATAGCATAGGGACAGAGTCTGCGCAGGTGGGGTCACTAAACTGAGGTCTGCTAAATTGTTTATTGTACCATTTAGAGGCCCTTCATTCAGACTAAGAAAAAGAACCACTTGACTGTTCAGTAAACAAACTTCTTTAGGCAAAAACTTTCCCTGGAAAACATTTACAAACAATCAAAACAGCCAGCAATAAATTTAAAAATTTAAAATTCAAATGACATTGATAAGCAGTGGGGAGACTGCTGCTTGAATACTTCTTAGATCTCCTCAAATAGAAGAAAGACAAACCCCAGTTCTATGATGTTTCGATTGAAATGAAAAGTGAAAATCCAGAAGGCTTCCTGCAAAACTGTAGAACTATAGATGAGACTGATCTACAGCCAACCCAGGAAGGAGCAGTACAGGTAATTCTTGTTCAGTGACTACCATTGCTACTGGCAACTCAGTCGTTAAGTGAAGTGATTGATACGTGAAACTATGGCTGTGTTTATGATCTTACTTCAGCTCTCCTAGGACTTATTATTGGATTTTATGGTTTTTACATAAAGATGCCAATGATTGAATAAGAAAACTTGTAAGTGCAGAACTTTAGTATATTCCTATACTGAGCTATACTGAGCTATAGTATATTCCTCTTATCCCTCTTAAGAACTTATCTCCCTATAATGTCCCTAGACCAGTAGTTCTCAACTAGTGTGCTGCAGCATACAGGTGTGCCATGTGTCTGTCTGTCTGTCTGTCTGTCTGTCTGTCTGTCTGTCTGTCTGTCTGTCTGTCTGTCTATCCATCTGTCATCTTATCCATCCATCTATTATCTCTATCATATCATATCATATCATATCATATATCTATCCATCCATCTATCTATCCATCTGTCATCTTATCCATCCATCCATCCATCTATCTATCTATCTATCTATCTATCTATCTATCTATCTATCTATCTATCTATCTATCT
>JANHFL010009838.1:174343-189817 GCA_032468155.1 Oxyrhabdium leporinum | reverse complement strand
TGTGTCTACGAACCCCTCTAACTGTATGAGAAATTACCCCCTCCCTAATTCCCATGTGTTTAGTGTGGCAGCCTGCAGAGGCCTCTCAATTATGGCTTCCAAGGCTGACATTGGCCTTTCCAGTGACCATCATGCAAATTCTTCTCCTTTTCCTGCAAGACGCAAGGTCTTCTTCTTGGATCATTTCACATAATCTGATACATCAACCAGGTTCAACTAAGTTATTTACATATCCATTCCACATCCTGACATTTCCGTTTAGGTCACTGCAGAGAAGCAATAAGTCTAATTGCAGGCATGCAGATTTACAATTTTATAGTTTCATCCAAAACTGCTCTTTCTTTTCTTATCATATCTAGCTTGTGAGCAAAGGCAAAGAAAATGTGTAATTGATGGGCAGCAGTGTTGATAACAGATAAGACGATTGGAGTGTTGATGGATCTCAGCAACAGGGCTGCACATTTCAGCAGGGCCGTCTTAACAGCATTATGGGCCGCAGGCAAAGCAGCGTACTGGGTCCCATACAACAACTACTCACGGGAATAAAAATGTAAATGGTCGATAAAATTAAGCATATTTATTTTATTGGCACTTCCAACAAAATTGGTGTTGAAACATTAAAAACATTTTATTGGTTATTAGTACCGCATCATAAATTCATAATCTTAAATAACTACTACATGCTTACCGTACAAGTGTTCAATGTTGTGAATGAACCTCAGATTTAATCACTAATAATCTATGCATAGCCCTATACCTGTGGTCATATACAATGTATAAATATAACTAATAATCAAGTCATTAGGTTCAGTAGACATATCTATGAACTCATTGGGCTGAACAGAATGATGAGCCTGCACAGAATAATGTGTGGTCTCGTCTCATCATCTACGGGAAAAAATCAGTGTTAATTTATATTAATGCATGTTAGTATTAATTAAAAAATGCAGTAAAATGTAATAAATATGTTGCTTTATTTATATGATACAAGGTGCATTGAAGGTTTAACATACACAGATTAGTATGGGGCCCCTATGCTCATGGGGCCCCACGGGCAAGTGCCCATCAGGCCCATGCATTAAGACAGCCCTGCATTTCAGTATTTACCATGATAGCCATGCCTTTGTTATTTGACACTTTGGTAAATTAATGTGTATCCTTCATTGATATCATGGGACTTTGGGACTTTCCAATACATCTCTTGTATGCACCCAATATACAACTTGTGTTGCTTTAGCAAGCTTACAGCTTCTGCAAACTCACAACTGAGTCCATTCAAGCTGCTGACGCTTGGTGTAGTAATATGTAATCATGTTGTTCAAGCTAACTTCTTTAGCTGGTTCTGCCCCTAGCCAACTACCCTCAGATTCTTCCCATATCCCCAAAAAAGTACAGTCACTTTTTGGTGCATGTGCAAAAAAAAAAAAAGATACAAAAAATATTAACTACATTTCCTGTAGATACCTTGCATGTTTTTTGGACCTGGACCTTTGAAGGCAAGTTTGAGTTCCCTTTTCTCAAAATGCTTTTTCTTTCCCAACTATTGGAAAGCTAATCAGCATGTTCTCTACTCCAGTATTTTATTCTTCCAACCTTCCTCCTCCATAGCTTGGCCAATGCAGGATCACATTTTACAAGAAGGTTGATAAGTCGGTGTCTAGATCTTATTTTCTCTCCTGTTTATTTAATTCAGTGTTCCTATGTGCTTCTAAGAGCAACTTTGGGAGAGACTCTAAGAGTTAAAAGAAATAAGAGTAAATAAATTCCAAAATCCATGGTATCAGTATCAAAGCTGAACTTTTTAGGTTCTTTCTTTCATTTTTAATTTTGCAGTTCCACACAGCACTCTCTTTTCCTCTGTTGTTCAAATCCCTAATGCAGAGGGAAGAAGAGTTTCCTTTGATCAGTGATCATTGGCAGAATCTGCAATCTGTCACATTCCAGATGGGCTAACTTGATTTGGAGTGACTATTTTTGGCCCTTAAATCATCTGGGCCTTTGAACTGCTGATGCAATGAGAACAGTGATCTGGAAATCTTTCATGGAGTTATTAGTGGTCTGTGTCTTGTTGCTATGGTGATGTGGCTGGATCATATACTACTCCAATAGAAGAACATACTATTCTTCTCTATGTATTTGTTTGGGAGACAGGTTGTTTGCTCATTGGGAGAGTTTTAAGGCTTTCTTACTGTATCATGCAACAACTGTCCAGATACCACAGCACAGGTTATATTGTGGAAATGTGACCAAGTTAGTGCATCTAATCCATCCTTTCTCAATCTGAAGTGCATGTGGTAGATAAGAGTTGTGGGAATGGTAGTTCACAGGTGCCTGAAGGTCACTAAGATGGAAAAATAAAACTGATCTCCATGACAGGCATCTACTGTCAGTTATAGCAATAGCTTTTTCTCTCTTACAAATAGAGTGACAGTATGAGGTGAATCCTACAGTTATTACCAAAGCATAGTCTCTTCTGGAAAAGGACAACAGTTTTAAGAGCTTCTAAACAGATGCAGGTTTATGGCTGAATTCATGAATTATTATATTTATATTACCTCAATGATTATCCCAACATATGAATATGGAACAGAACCATATCTGATGTTTTTGTTCAATTTCTGCCTTTCTCCCAAAAGCTCTCTTCATTTTATTACACAAAATCTGGGAAATAGGAGTTCCCATACCTAAACTACATTCCTGATCCTTGTCACTACATCACATTGGTTTTCATATCAAAGTTTCCACCAATATGATACTGAAATATATGTGAATATTAATGAGCTCCATAGAGTATAGTTCCTCTCTCCCAGACAGTCACATGGTTCACATAAAATTTTCTAAGAAAGAGGCCTCTGGACATAATCTGATTGCATGAGGTAATAACATCCACTTGGCTTCAAGAACAGAAGCTAAATGGCCCATTAATGAACTTCATCCAATGACTCCTTGTTGTAATATCTTGAAAGAAGGAGAGGAAAAAACACCACCCTATTAATTTTGTCTATCATGCATGGCATTACACACCTCTAACAGTACCCATGTATTCATATTTTCTCTGCACTAAAAAGCCTCAGACGTTATAAGCTTTGCTCATGAAAGAGTTGATTCCTTTAATCTAATGAAGCCAATTCAGTTTTCAGCATCTTTTCCTCAGATCTACAAAGACCACTTTTAAGCACCAAGTTAAACTATGGTTTTTCTCTTGGTTCTTTTTTTTACTTAAGCAACCATTACAGACTGATTTTACAAAATACACCAACTAACCAACTGTGTCTTACAAAGGGTCATGAATGGGTTCACGCAAATGGAATTGCCTATGCTAACAGCATTGTGACTTACGGCTTCATTGAACTGCTCAGTTGGCCCTCAGAAGAATGGGCAGACAAGTGTTTCTAGACAGCAAAAATGGATGACATCACCTCCATTAATCCTCCAATCACTATCGAAACAATATTAGAGTTGGTGTTTTTTTCTATTCCATTTCTAAAGTGCACTTTTCCATATTAGATTGCCTATAGTTCTATCTTTTACAGGTATGCACTTCAATCTGTGTCAGTATGTTTCTTGTCTAGCAAGTAGAAGACGGTTAGTTCTAAACGTAGCAAAAACATTTTAGTTTTTATTATTATTTTTCTTACACTGGGCTTCCCAATTTCCCTTGCGTTTTAAAAAGAAGTTTGAAATTATGCAATGCAATCCAACAGGCAGAGATTAGCTTAGTTTGATTCCACACAGTACATGATGCTAATGTAAAAATGAACCATGAACTAGCAGTTCTGAACCTAGTAACTAGTGATTGAGATCAAGAGTCCAGATTAACTTTACCGAACAGGACAGAGAATTGTATTTAGTTGTTCAGTTCCACATTTTTGACCCCAAACACCCATGTATAATTCAGTTTATATTTGATGTTCACCTCTCTGAATTTTTCAGCGAAATCCACCAATAAATTGAATTGGCCAGCTGATGGCACTATCCTGTCAGATAAACACACTCAGTCAGCCAAGGCACCACTTACTTTGCTATGAGCTCTTGCATAGATTTTTAAAATGCAAGCTACAGAACAGTGAAAATTGTATCCGGATATTGTATGACAAAGTTAAACAACATAACTGTAGAACAAAACAGCATTTTTAATGGCATATGGTTTTGTTTACGTATCAGAGGCATCAAATATATTACTGTGAAATAGTGTTATTTAGATATTGTTATGTACAGAGAGACCTGAGAGGCCATTCTTCCTTGTATGGAACAGTGGATGGGAAGATTGTTATCCTATGCTAATTGTTTCAACAATATTTTATATCCATCTTCTAAAAGAGCTTTCGTAATTCCTAAACTCAATGCTCTGCCCTTCATTTATTCAAAGGAAGATTTTGTGACACTCTTGTGAAAGAAAATTTGTACAAGCTCTTATGCTGCTTTTTTATTTGACAGGGAAATAATATTTTATTAGAAGGGAAATGGCCTGGTAGGCAAATTAGCATTTTCCCTTCTAACCATGATACTGCGCTATTAACCAGTGTAGAAAGTTAGCACCCACCCCTCTCCTAGAAGAATGAAATATTCTAGGAAATATTGAAAAAGCAGAATATTATATTTCCCTGGATGAGAAAAGGAGAAACATGTTTTTAAAGACAAAGCAGCTCCCTGCCTCCCCCCCCACCCTCAGCTCCAGGGTGATGGGATTAAGACATGGCCCTCAGGACATGATAGGATTAGCCCTCTACCCATCTCATCACATGGCACCTGGGAAGATTACATCACCTAGCAAGATTTAACCAAGCCAGGGACTCAAGAAGACAACCTACAAAGTTACCGTTGCATGGCCCCATGGGACAACCTGATTGGCTTTTCTTGCCACAGGAACAGGAAGCAAGTTCAAAGCCCAACAGAGGTTATAAATCTTGCTCCCTCTCTCACCCATGTGTTCGTTTTTTGCCCAGGACCCATGTGGTCCTGTCCACCATTAAACCATCTTTCCAAGCAGTCTCCATGATTCCAGTGTCTGTCTTCCCACTTGGAACTGAACCCAGATAGACATTTCTTCCAACACTTTTAAAGAAAAGAAACTCCACAACTTTAACTTGTCCCATTGGCCAGCAAAGAAAAATGTATCTCCTTCTTTAAAGAAATGGAAGATTTGTCCAGTCAGAATCTCTACTCCCGAGCCACTTAAGACTAGCCTTTTCTTTGTTCAAGTCAACATAAAAATACAAATATTTTTATTTATAACAAAATATATAAGGAATGTGCACCACACCAAAAGCTCACCAACCAAAGAGAAGTACACAAAATAGAGAGAACCGTTTCACTGGATTCACCAGCTCATTGAACCATTGAAGAAAAGATAATATCTGAAAATCAAAGTAGCTCATTGAGATGCAAAACCTGACAGAGGAAAGAAACACCAATGCAAATAAATATGGAGAGAAGAGTGGCAGATATAGAAAAAGCAAACAAACTAAACATCACCGTTAAGAACAGTCTAGTCAATATACATGTTGTAAGCAGTCTACAAGTACTGTACATGGAGCTTGATTCCAATTCTCTATTTAGTCATGAAATTCACAGTTGATTCTGAGCAAGTCAGAATCTCTCAGCTCAGAGATGCACAGCTCAAACCCCATGAACTGTGTTATTCTTCTAAAACCTCTAAAACCTAACATGTAACTGTGACATAACCTCAACAGTTATCAAATTGTATGACTGAAGGGTGAAATTGTTAATTGAGAGACTGGAGGATAATAAAGACATTAAAATGCATGAGACTGAAATCAGAGTTAGTCTTCATTCTATCCATCATTTTTTGCAATGTGACTGCCAAGTCTGCCGTTTTAAAGCCAGGTTCAGAAGAAGACGTTCCTAAGGGGACAATCATAAAGGCTACCTACTAGCCCCATGGAAATTGGAGCAACGATTGTGTCAATTAGTTTAAAGCTTGTTGTACATCATATAATATATTCCATCTTTTTCTTTGCAGGAATTATGAAATAGAATCCTTCTTTAAAAAGATGTTATTTTCTAGCACGCATATAGGTGTGTGATGAATTTCTTTTTAAAAATATGTAATATGATCATACTTAACTGAAATTCTTTAATTTTGCATAAAACTAATTATTATAATTAGGAGAGCAAGCTACAGCCCTTCTCTTTTGTTCATTGCTGAAAGTAATTCTGATATGTTTTGATAGAATTTAATCCTAGCATCAGAATGCAAGCAGGTTTTTACACTCATACATGCCTTACTCATCAGTGTAGTTGAAGTGATATAATAAAAAACTCACAGAAATTTTTAACTCCTTCTCTATGGAGTTTTCAGCATCTACATTATTATGACAAACGCTTAAGTGGTTTAACTGTTTAAACAGATACTTTCAATGACCATTTTTTGGAGGAGAGATATTGAATTGGGCTGGGTTCAAAAATCACCTAAAGCTTAGTTTGCTTAAAAATGGTGGCTGAACAAGCACATAATATACTAAGCTGAAACTAAGCAACCTTGATTACGGCTGAGAATGATATGAGTTCTGTCAGTAACTTTCAGTCCTATCATCATCTTTTAACAACCCCATAATCCCTTGCAGGGTGGAGTCTGGGCAACTGAATGGAGCTAGCAGAGTGTTTAATGGCTGGATGCCCTTCCTGTCACCAATGCGGAGTTATATTCAGCAAATATATATTGATTGAGAGTGGTGCAGTGGCCTAGAGGTGGAGCCCTTGCCTCACAATCAGGAGGCTGTGAGTTCAGTTCTAAGTAGAGGCAGATATTTCTCTCTCTCGGCACAATGAGAATATATCCGCTGAACAAAACTCCACATTGACGACCTTTCAGCCCTATCTTTTTTCTAATTCCAGATCTAGAGAAAGAAATGAACTTTTTTCAAATAACATAATTTAAGATTTGTCAGTATGTACATCATGCTTGTTGAATAAGCTGGTGTAGTTTGCATATCATCTGATGCATAAAATCTGCTGCAATCTTTTCTTTGCCTGTGCCACCTGTGGCTTTTGTATGTACAGACTCAGCTGTTCCCAGACTCAGCTTCTAAAGTTGCCAGGCTCCACATGTAGTCCTTGATTTACAACTGTAATTGAACCTGGAACTATGGACATAGGTCTAGGTCGTGCTGCTCATTAACTGGGTCACTGCACGAATGTGCTGGTCGTTAAGCAAATCCATTGTTTGCTGTCATGTTTTTTTGGTGGCAAACCAAGTGCCAGCTTCTGGCAAACAAAGTCATAAATCATGATCACATGACCAAGGGGTGCTGCAAACAGCCATAAGCATGGGCCTATTTTCAAGCGCCCAAGATGTGATCCACCTGATTACGGTGGGCAAACCACTTCCAAAATCTTGCCATGAAAACTGCAGGGATTTGTCCAGACAGTTGCCAGAAAGCAATACTGCCTGGAAGGCACCATACATACATAAAAAAAGTCAGTTGATTGTAGATTTTAGAAGGAAAGGCATTTGCATCTTGAGGAGCAGACTAATGTTCTTGAATCCAAAGAAAAGGGGGGGAGCTACTCTTGTATATCATATTCAGAAAGCGATCAGAGCATATTTTACCCTGCTCTTCACATGAATCTAACTAAAATGGATTCCTATCACTTTAAAGGAGTTTTCTTCTACATTAATGTGCAAAAAGAATAGAGATGTGAACCTAGCTCTTTTAGTTAAAACCTATGCATGTGATTAAAAAAATAATTCCCACCGATTTCAGCAGAACCATATTTGTTTAGCGGTGGCTTCTAAAAAAAACATCACACAATTGACTGCACTCATATAACACAATAAATAGTATACGAAATGTATGGCTGAGTTCACACACAGCACTAACTCTAAACAAGCACTCTGACTTAATTAGACGTAGTTCTGTTACTTTCAGGAAATAATATCCTTTAGATAATTACGAAAAGGCTTCAGTGAGGTAATTTCCACCTCTCTTGACATTACAAAGATGGAAACTTTTCATTTGAGGGAAACCGGAGGTAAGAGCTTTACAGCCTTCAGGGTTTCTATTCCAATCGCAATCCTTTCTAGGAAGAAAGAGCAGACTGGTTTCCCAAATACTCGCCCTTTGGAATATCTCGGCGGTGTAGTTTTCCAAATTAAACACACACACACACACTTTCACGGTCTGGGTTCAAGGCTTCCGGAACAGGAAGTTTTGCCCGGTCCGAGGCCCTTCCGCAATATGGTTCGTAAACACACAGAGGCTACGAGACCCCCCCAAACGTGTTGGTGTGTTACTTGTAAGAGGGGACGAACCGGCGATTTCTTTGCTCCAGGTATATAACTGGTTTTAGACAAAGCAGCCACACAGCCGCCTCTTAGGCACTTCCGCCTTTTGAGAGGAAAAAAAAATCTAATGAATGACAGGACGCGCGGAAATCCACCACCCTTGTGGCGTTGTCGTGACCCCCAAAGGCCCCGGCAGACAATGGCAAAACGGGGCCGGGAAAATACCACGACGCAGGTTAAGCTGCATCTCTTCGCCCACACACACCTCAAATGGGGAGCACTCGCTCCCCGGATTAGGGGCGACGGACCAGAAAGAAAGCACGTTTACCACTGCACGGTGAGAGGTAGTAAGGCAGCGTTCAAAATGCAGCTGGGTAAAGTTTCTGCTGTGCGAAGAGACTGCCCACCCAAACGCTTAAGAAATCCCGGGCTAGGGCTATAAAATGGAAAGGAAAACGGAAGCAGAGTGGCTAGCTAGCCTACCAAGAAGTGGGAGGGGAGGGAGAGAAAGAAACTTTCGGGGAGCCGTGAGGAGAAAGAACTTGGGGGTTAATGTGGCTTGGAGAAAAGGCAAAGCAATACAGTAAAAAGAAAGAAAAAGCGTCGGCGAAAAGTTGCGGTCTCGGCCGCTTAGCGGGCGATATCTTACAAAGGCAAGAAGAAACTTACGAAGCCCCCACCGTGATCAGCTACGTGCTCCGACCGCCTCGGAGCAAGACCGAAACTCCGACGCGCCACCCAGGAACAGAGCGAACTTCCTGCTGAGCCGCCACCGCCGCCATGTGATCCGCCGCGTCCAAGCCCTGCCAGCTCTCGGCAGCTGGGTTAGCTCGGCGCGGGTGGCAGGGACGCGGATCTCGGCCTGGCCGCCCTCCCCGCGGGCTTCCCTGGTCCCCCGACCGTCCTGGTGGGAGAAAGAGGGCAGCGGGGCTCTTCTCGCCGCTTTCCCTCGCCCGTCTTCTTGCCTCTGGCCGGGCAGCGCGGAGTAGGGAAACTTTTCCCTCCCGTCACCCCGCCGAGAGTGGAAACCAAAAAAAAGCGGCAGGAAGAACCGTGGTTTCCCCGCTTGCCCACCCGCAGCTAACCCCACCGGGAGAATTGGGCTGCTGCTGCGCCCCGTCCCGATCGCTTCACCGCCTAGCGAGAGGCTGAAGCCGACAACAGGAAGGTCGTCGGCCTGCACTCCTCTTTGCGGCTGCCTTCTCCGTTTCCCCCTGTGAGAGGATCTGGTAATTCTCCCTTCGGCCTCTCGGAATACGAGGTCGGGGGACCACCCGGAAATCCTCCAATCTTTCCCTAGGCAATATCAAGCAATCGGGAAAACACCCTGTAAGAAAGCACAGCATTATGACATTATTGTATGCAATACAATACGCTTGTTGTATTCGGGGGGGGGGGGGGAAGTCCAGCATTGTAATTGAACTTTATCATCCAGCTAATATACTGTGTTGGGAAGAGAGCGGCTTAATCCTGTTCCATAGCCAAAGAACAGCAGGAGGCAGTGATCCAAGGGTGGGAATCAGGCAGTACCCTAGTTACTAATTTCTAAACTAAGCTGCAGTGAAATGTCCACCATAATGGACATCTAGAACCTTGCTTATGTAGACGTCGTTGCTTACCCTGACAGTTTTTTTGCTCCCCCTATCCTATCTGGGCTACAAAAATCTGGATGATTACCAGATAGCAGACAATGGGTAGATATTTTTGTTATCTCTACTACCCTGGAACAGCTGTTGGAATATTTGCAGCCTGCAGGTCTGTCCTTGTCTCAGTTTTATGGATTTGGACCTCCTATTGAACTATAAATTGATACCAAACATACTGAACCTATGGAAGTAGGGTTGTACATCATACTAGATTTAAGATGTGGCTGACTGAGTTAGTCGGTTCTGCAGATGCAGTTTCATAGACAAACATTTACGAGACAAAACTATTGACATTTTCAGTATTTCCCATTAACTAACTAGTTTGGTGGCTGATAATGGCTTACTTGTTATACTTTAATTGCAACATAAAGACTAAACATTTGGACAGTGCCTTGTATAAAGCTTTACTTCGTTATATTGGTGGCTAAATATTTGGCTTCCGCATGTAAAAGATATATAAAAAAAAAAGTGAATCTGTGATCACCGGTAAAGCTAGTAATGCAGTGTTTGCAGGAAGTAGGAAAACAGATAGATCACAGACAGATTCAGTTGGAAATAAGGGAAACTGTGCTCAACATCCATATATGTTTGCAGCCTACCTTGCTTGCTGCAACAGAATCCTGAGAAAATTAAGCCCATCTTGATTGGCAGAACCTATGGTGGCCTAAAGTGGAAGAATTCTGCTCTTCTGTGATCTAAAACCATTACTCCTGTTTTACTAAAGAAAACAGGAGGTTATAGTCGATACCATTAGAACAAACAAGACCGTATTTAGATTTTGGAAAGAATTTTTAACAAGAAGAGAATCTTACCACAGAAAAAAAACTATCCTCTATCAAAGTGCGTAGATGTGTTGCAAAAAAAGAATTTGGTGTGTTATCACAGGGATGAGATGCCTGGTACGTTATATATAATTATGCATTGATATAATGATTATGTATATTACTGCAAGGTATTGTACAAATGTTAAATGCACTAAAGTGCAGCCTGGAAAAAAATCAAAAGAATTTTGGAATGTATGAACTAACTCTGTAACAGGTTCATTTTGCAAAAAAAAGCGATCATCAGATTATGTGAACAACATATCTGCTTTTAATTTAGACACTTTTAGACATAGAGAAAAGAGAAAACTTTCAAAGCCAGAATTTATTCTTATCCCTTACCAACACCGGACACTTCTAGATGAACTTTTTCTTGTACAGTTACCCTACCTTAAACACAAAATTGTATTAGCGAATCTTGTGATATTGTCCAAATTAATGGGTGAGGGACATCTTTGTGTAGAGATGGAGAAATCATATTCCCCTAGTAATAATTGAAAGCCAGCCTGGTTGTTCCACATGCTTTAGACATTCATTTATATCAGCATGAAAGAACTTTTCTATTGTATCATTCTTTTTTTGAAACACTCTCTGCTTTAGAAATTGAGTACGTGCCAACTTTACTATGGTTGAATAGCAATTGCTGTGAAATGAAAATCTGTTTATTTACCCCCAGCATTTGAGAGCTCATGATGGCATAGCTGAACTAGTTAACAGCCATTGTTTTATTATTCTTGCATTATTTTGATGTGCTTAACCATGTTTCTTAAGATTTTCTTCAGAATCATTGCACAAAAGGTAACAATCTTTAAAATACATTTTTAAAAAGCTGATTGCTGATTTCACAGAACTTCCCTGTTTGTGGACGGTACTCCTGTTTAGTGCTACTCGGGTACATTCCTCTGTTCAGGGAAGCATAATTTCCAAGTTACATTTAGGGGTGAATGCAGGTTAATTTTTTTTCTAGCTCTATCTGTTCCTCTCCAGGTCCATCTTGTTTTTCATGTAGCAAAACAAAAGACGTTTACCTTGGCTGACAACCAGATTAAATCTTTACTTGGGTATAATTTAATACTGGGAATTTAATAATAATTTAATACTTTCTAAGGAAACAAATTTGAGTAGCACAAGAAATGTTTCTGCTTCTAATGAGCTGAGCCTACTGTATTTACCGTATAGTGATGTGGTCAGTATTGAAATACAGTTTCCTTACAGGTAAGACTAAGTCACCGTTATAAAATGTTTACAGTTTGTTGTGCCCAGCATGATAATAGCTGAATAACAACAACAACAACAAGGCAGCTTTCCTTGAAACAGCTTACATCCTGCAATGATATCTATAACATCATCAAGCATCCACCTTTGCCTATCCCAGGTCCTTGGAAAGGACTCAGTAGGTAGACAAAAGTGCCAAATCCAATCTGAACATCAGGCTGACTGTGTGACAAATCATAAATTAATAATCTATTAGTTTGTGTGTTTCGGATTAGTAAATGTTTGTAACTCGATTTAAAGGAAGCTGGGAAAATTCCTGTTACAGATGGAAGATAGCTAGGAGAAGGAATTGATACCCTCATGAACAGAAATACAGTTTAAAAAACATGTATTAATTTTAGCATTCTGATTTGTTTTAACAAATTGTGCTTTTATTTGGGGGGGGATGTTAAAGAACAGTCCCATGTTTTTATCAGTAATTCCAATTGCAGAGTTAATATTTTTCTTGCTTATAAAATTGTGAAAGGACAGAATAATCTCAGATAGCACGTAGAGGAAGTAGGCACCAAATGTAAAGTGAATTATAAAACCCACACCCTTTTTTAATACATGGATTTGATGCAGAGTACTTCTATCTTAGCAACAGCAGTCTTTGCTTTCCAGAATATTCAAATCATTTGGCAACACACCTTTTCATTCTTCTTCCATGCCTGTTCTACTATCAGAAAGTTTTCTCAACAGGAGCTTAGAAGTACAGTACTATCTTGTTCAGCTAGTGACTGATGTTAGCTGGGAACTTCCACTGAAAAATCCCCCACATGATACTTCCTTGTATGTAGCCACAGAGAGCTGATCATTATAATTTGTACTCTCACTAAATCAGAATTTAAAGTGAAAACAAAATGTAAACTAGCCGTAGAACTCTAATATCCTGTCAATAATGCCATGTACTACAGTAAAACTTCTGCTCTATGGATGTAAATTGAAGGATGGGGATATTGAATGATTTTTAATTGGCAGAGACTCAGGAGTTTTTTGTAAGGCTTATTTTGACCAAGTGTATAGATTATGAAAAATAATCATAAGCATTTTCTGGAGGAAGATGCACAGTTTGTTCAGATTTGGGAGGCTACATATAGGCTAGGTGTATTTTTGTTGATAAAAGTTTTGCACCGAAAAGGAGTTGCCATTTTCACATTTTGAAAAGTGGTGTTCCGTGCTCTGAGCCATCTTTTTGTAGTGAAATTTGAGCCACTGTGTAGCTGTAAATCAGGTGGCAAATTTGAATGGTACATGTTCTGGATAAATGGAACTTTCTGTAGCAAAGTTCTGTATGAACTTTTAAATTGGTTGTATGATAGCAAATGAATAGTTGTTAGTGCTTAGCTAAAAGCCTTTGGAATTTGCCAGAGTGAAAGTGCTGATATATAACACTGATGTGTACCCTTTTGCAGAACAACATGTAAAATACAAATCCAGTTACAAATTTAAAATATCAGTTAATCAGACTATAAACAGATAATCCAGTAGATTATCTTAAAGCAAAATCTCAAACCACCCAATCAACAACTATTTTAAGAATAGTTTTTTGTGTGAATGTGAGCAGTTGCAATTAAAACAATAGAGCTACTGTTCAAATTTGTATTATGTTGGCCAATAAGAAAACTGTTTTTTTCTGGAAAAGACTTCTCACCTGTATGAGCTAGAATGACTTAAGAAACTTAGTACAAGTTTCTAGAACAAAGGACAGCATTAAAGATTACAGGGAAAGTTTATTAACGGCAGGGATCCACAAATACACAGCCTGTACCAACTATATCAGTTGTATCATCCCTCATCATGGTAGACATAATTCATAAACAGATGGCTGTAAAAGTTTGTCTACACTTAGCCAAATGTGGAACGATGATACAGTCTATTTTATATAAGTTGAACCATTCAGAGAAAGCAAATTTAAAGTCATCAGCAGATCTGATAGTGTTTGGTCAAACAGTCTTGAAGATGAGTGCCAGACAAAAATATAGGAGACACAGAAATAGAATTACAGTTTTAAAAGCCGCTGAGAGTGGAAAAAAAAACCCTTGATCTTTGGTATTTGCTAGTGTAAGATAGGAATAGATCCTTCTTTTCATTTTCCCAATTAACTGATGATCTGGAGGACTTAGGCAAGAATACAGTGTGTGGAGGATAATACAAGTTCTATTGCGTGAGCAGAAATCCTTTTGCACAATGTTGAATAGGCAGCTATATTTGTAATATTACTATCATATTTTTATACCAAACAGGAAACAAGGTTTTAAATTCATATAGCAAATAGATGTAAAATTGTAGGGATTTGATTTCCAGCCTCTCCACAGCAGATTTAGGGTAATTGGGGGCCGAGGGGGGATGGCCTCTGTAATCTAGAAGATTTTTGAAGAGATTTGGTGGAATGAATTAATGGAACCATACATTGGATCAGATTGCTTAACTATTATAGTTATATATTATTGACTTACAACCACAATTGAGCCCAACATTTCTGTTGTTAAGTGACAGATTTGTTAAGTGTGTTTTGCTCCATTTTAGGACCTTACTTGCCACAATTATTAAGTGGGTCACTGCTGTTAGTAACCCAGTTGTTACATGAAACTGGCTTCCCCATTGACTTTGCTGGCCAGAAAGTCGCAAAAGGGGACAACATGACTCCCCCAGGACACAGCAATGGTCATTAATGTGAACCAGTTGCCAAGCATCTGAATTTTGGTCACGTGCCAAAATTCACGTGCAGCACCATGGGGGATGCTGCAATGCTTGTAATTGTGAAAAACAGTCATAGCTCACTTTTTTCAGTGCCGTTGTAGCTTTAAACGGTCACTAACAAAATGAAGTGTTGTAAATTAAGGATTACCTGTATACAGTAGTCCTATCAGTCCTAACTTTGGGGGATGCCTCTCTGAACCTACGTAATGAAACTTTTTCTTCTGCAGACTTTCTGGATTATTGTTAGCAGAATATTGCATAGAAAACATAATACTAAATACTGGAAAAGCCTCCCCTCACAATCGCATGCCTGCAGCCAGAGCCAAACCTGGAGCAGCAGCAATGGTCTGGGCTGCTTGGAGTGAAAAGCATGCAATATGTGGCACTGGGATTCCCTGAACGAGCGCTGGAAGAAAGGGAGTCCGATTGTGAGGGGAGGCGTTTCCAAGCATGGTGGGGCTGCGGGCCACATGGAAGGGAGTAGGGAAGGCAGGCAAGTGCGCTGGGCCTCAAGGACCACAGGGAAGGCCACGGGGAAAGCAGGCAAGTGTAGCAGGGCCGCGTGTCATGTGGAAGGGAGTAGGGAAGGCAGGTGGGAACGGTGGGGGGTGGGGAGGTAGCTAGGCTGCGACTCTCAGGCTTACTTACCCAGGCAGGCAGATCAGGGCTGCTCAGTTGGGCTGCAGGCACTGTGTGGGAAGGCAGGCAAGCTGCAGAGACTGTGTGTTCAACGCAAGCGAGGAGCCACACAGTGTGCTATGCTGGGGCGGGGAGGCGAGATGAGGAGTGACTGGGCGGGATG
>JANHFL010009838.1:141482-151665 GCA_032468155.1 Oxyrhabdium leporinum | reverse complement strand
TCTTCTTCTTCTTCTTCTTCTTCTTCTTCTTCTTCTTCTTCTTCTTCTTCTTCTTCTTCTTCTTCTTCTTCCATATCTGTCATCGGATGTTGGCAATCATATTGACGATCCTATTTTTATCAACAGGCACATGGAAAAATGCTGTTGAGTTTTGTCCAAACCAGTCCCTTAGATTTTGAAGCCATGTTGTTCTTCTTCTGTCTGGACCTCATTTGTCTTCAATCTTTCCTTGGAGGATAAAATGAAAGTATGCCATATTTTTCTGAGTGTCGCATCACATGTCCAAAATATCACCACCTCATTTCTGATTTTGTCAACCCAACTTATACATAACAGCTACCTGTAAATCCACATTTCAAATGCTTCTAATCTCTTCAAGTGGCTTTCTGTCAGAGACCAACTCTCCACTCCATGCAGCAGGATAGAAAAGATGTAACATCTGACAAGCCTGCTTTTCAATCTTAGGCTTATGTGGTGATATCAGAAGACGTTTTTTATTTTGAAGAATGCTGTTCAAGCTTTTTTTTATCCTTGTTTTTACTTCAGTGGTCATGTTCCAGCTTTCATGTAAATGAGAACCGAAGTATGTGATCCTTTCAACTTTTTGTAGTGGTTGGTATTCCTTCCGAAGTTATCGGTGGTAAATTAATGGGTTGTTTGCTGATGACCATGATCTTGGTTTTTGAGGTGTTAAGCTTCAAACCATATTTTTTCAGATATTTCTGTGCCTCTGTTGATGAGGAGCTGAAGGTCTTCATGCTTACTGGCAAACAGAAATCCCCATGGTCACATGATGAAAATTTGGAAGCTTTGTAACTGGCATTTATTTATGATGGTTACAGTGTCCCGGGGTCAGGTGACCATCTTTTGTGACCTTCTGGTGACCAAGGCCAATGAGGAAGCCACATTTACTTAACAACCACATTACTGACTTAACAACCACACTGTGGCAAGAAAGCTCCTAAAATGGAGCAAAACTCAACTTCCTTGTTTGGCAATGGAAATTTTTGGGCTCAGTTGTGGTCATAAGTCGAGCACTATCTGTAACATGCACTGTGACAGTCATAAGTGCCATTTTTCCCCCAGTGCCATTGTAAATTGAGGACTACCTGTATCCTGAAAATAATGTGTGTCCAATTGTGTGATGGGAGCAGTGCTGACTGATTTCATTGCTGGGGGATGGCAACAGTTTTTATTCTAGGATAGTTTCCTCCTGAGTAAAGGCAGAGAAGGCCATGAGATGAGCTCTTACTATCGACTTGAGTGATGAGAAGAAGCAGCATAGTGGAATGGAGAAGAGTTCCAAATATTCCTCAGTAGAGGGAATTAGGGAATCAAAAAGTCTGGTTTTGTAATCCAGCCACTTTGAATGAAATGAAAATTATGGTCTAGGGTAGATTATAGGCTCATGTAATGAATGGAAGAAGGCAATGTGTTGCAGAAGAATAATTGGAAAGAAGAGTAAAGGAAACCTTAAAAAGTGGATAAAGAAAACTGTAGCAGTGTAAATCGCCTGTTCAATCACTACAGACTTTTTGAAAGCTTGCTGCTAGAAGGAGTTATCAATTCAGTGGCCAAAGACAACTCAGATCATTAGGAATATGGTGGTAGTTACAAATTACCAATTACCAGTGGGATTGACTCCTGGACAGAGGACCAGAATAAGACCAGTGGCCTCCCTTCTACCCTTCCTTTGTGCGACATCCATAAAACTTTATCTGACTCATAGCCAGAACAAAGGAAATAAAAGCCAACTAGAGAAAGGTCTAGCGTATAAATTGTGCAGAAGGGAAAATGTGAAAGTGTCAAACATTTTAAACAATAGAACAAATAGCTGTGAGATCTGCTCTGGAGGAGATGTGTTAAGTATCTGTCAGAGGTTATTCAAGTGTAAGAAATCTTGCCAGCATAGGGACTTGGATGAGACTTGCTCTTGAAATTCCTTCCAGTTCTCTGATTTTACAGAAGATTGGAGCATTCTGTGTGGAGTTTTCTTCCTCTTTACAACCAGCAGGAAAATACTTGTACTGGAGGTCTTCTTTTGTGTTCAGGGAGATTTTGCACATCTCAGAGAAGAGGGTTTGCAGGCACAGAGCTATGGGAATTGCTTTTTGAAAAGAAGTCAGCCAAGCCACATGTTTGTATTCCTTGGGAAAGCATATAGATTTGTGCTTGTTGGTTTTCAATATAATTCATGTTTCCTTCTCTTCCCCCACCCCCCTAGACTGCCTCCAATATATAGTTTTGAATTGTTTTGTTTAATTTGATCGTGAGGATTTTTAACAGAAGCTTGGATTTCATTGGACAGTTCTTGGCAAGGTGTTTAGAACAGGAACAGAGAGATGTACATTTTTAAAAAAATAAATAAATGAATAATAGAGTCATCCAGTCTCCTGATATAAATTTAATCTAGAGTCCTATTTACAGGAAGCCTCCCATACAAATAAAAAGGGGGGAAAAAGAGAAGATCCTAGTACAGGTCACATTAGCATAGGATCTTGATTTTATACCAGTTTGGTCTAGTGATTATGCCACCAGGCTAGAAAACTGTAGATTGTGAGTTCAAGTCTGGTCTTAGCTACGAAAGCCAGCTGGGCCAGTCACTATCTCTCAGACCAACCCAGCTCACAGAGTTATTGTTGCGAGGAAAGTGGGTGGAGGAAGGTATTTTGGATATGTTTGCTACCTTGTTTATTTGTAGAAATAATAAAGGTGGGAAATAAACAAACAAACAAACAAATAAGTATCAGAACATAATGTGAATAGCAAGTCAGTAGGAGTCCACACTAAGTAATATTGTATACCTAATCTATTTCCAGTTTTCTAAAAATTTATATCCTCCGCTGCAATATTTTGCAGGCTCTCCTTTGTTCCATTTCTCAGTCTCTTGTCTGAAGTGTCTGATGATTTTGGAGTTTACAATGTGATGGAAAGTTTTGCCATCTTTTCAGCTTTTCATCACATTGTGGTTTCTTTCATCACCATCTGATTTGAAAAAGCCAACATGAAGATCCTTCCTTCCTTCCTTCCTTCCTTCCTTCCTTCCTTCCTTCCTTCCTTCCTTCCTTCCTTCCTTCCTTCCTTCCTTCCTCCTGTTGAAATCTAACTGAGATCTTCAAGAGGCTATAGACCAGAGAGGTGAATATATTGAGGTGAAATTCCAGGCATTGATGGTAAGAAATATATAACTGAGGGAACTTTACAAAGGATGTCCACAGAGGATGGTGAAAACATCCAGATAGTGGTCACCATAGTGTGACCGAAACTCGGCCTGTGTTTTAGGTGTGCTGCGATAGACATAAAAATGGATGGAGTTTTGATCACAGTGTTATGGCTGACATCTTGACTTGTTTGACCATATCTTGCGGACACTCTTTTTTCCTATGAGAACATCACTGCATTTTTCTCCTTTTAGAACAAAACAAAAAGCAATTCTTTACCAGTCATTCTTTTTTAAAAAAAAAAATCATCCACATTGTTCTTGATGGCTCACAACAATTAAAAAAACCTCTCATACGTACAAAAATGTAAAATAAGAACATAAACGTGGAAACAGACTCAGCTGATTAAAGAATTCTAAATGGCAATCTATCTTAAAAATAATTTATCCGTCATGAACAAATGTTTGTTAGAACAGGATGTTTTACTCATTTAAGGGAAAAAAGAAGACAGGGTACAAAATCAAAATGAAACTCATGGAGAAAACACCCATAATCTGGTTGAGCCCACAACAGAGAACCTTTATTTGTGGAGTTGCTTCAGCTTTGAGAGAGACACAAGAAGCCAAAAAACAAAACAAAACAAAAACAAACAAACAAAAACAAACAAACAAATAAAAAAAACCCTTGGGTAGGCCAAATGTCTATGGAGATTCTCACTTATCTAGGTCATGGTTGTCCCAAAGGTACTCTTTCAAAAGGTAACTGGATTTTCTTTGTTTTTCCTTGAAGACATTTCACTTCTCATCCAGTAGCTTCTTGGATGAGAAGTGAAATGTCTTCGAGGAAAAACACTGAAAGTCCAGTTGCCTTTTGAAAAAGCACCTTTGGGATTTAGATAGACCAATGTTCTTTCTGATCACAGACATCAAAGCCAACTGAGATTTTCAAAGTATTCACTTTCAGTTGGGCACAGAAGTGAAAAATCAATAGTCCTAATTCAGAATAGATCTAAAATCATCACCCTCAAAGGCAAGTACACATTAACATATTTGCTGCTGCATTCTAGAACAGTAGAACAAACAACTCTAACTTTTCAAATGTAGCTCAGCATAGAAAGCAAAGTAGTAATCCAATCTGAATGCAGCTGAAGTACGAACCATGGTCAGATCTGACATTTTCAGTTCACTGTTCTGGCTATTTAGATGCCAAAAAGTTCAAGACTACACATGAAGTTTTCATTCAGCAAAATGAAGCAAAATGGTTGAAGGCAAATGGTTGAAGACACAATCCAGATAATTGCTAGCTCATGAAAACAAGATGCCTATCGCATGCCTATTGATGGTAATGCACTCCAAATTCTGGAACAGTCTGTATCACAAACTCCATAGATTGCTGTTAAATAGCACAGAAAATAGAACTGATCTCCAAAATGCATTATGCACTTCACCAAAGAACATACACTCCTATCTGAACACTCCTACATAGCTGTTTAGCCAGCCAGATTAACCAAATCAAGGATAGTCATCAATGGGACAACAGATGTCATAGCCAGATTGTCATGGCGGGTGGCTCAATCTGAATACTTGCATTGTATTCTTGTAGTTCTCAGATGTGTGTGTCAAATGTGCTACTATGCTTGAAGACAGGACTCATTTTGGCAGAAACATAGATCTGTGCTTCAGTGTCTGGTTCAAATTCATCCCATTTGCTGGCCTAGCCCTTCTAATTCTAGGAGACAAATTTAAGTGGCAGTGGCATTTAAACGACTTGTGGCTTGTAGCAGCACAACAACTTGTGGCTGAAGCAATATTCTTATATTACTTTGCAGCTTGCTTGCTGGAGAAGTTCAGAAGCAACCAAGATCAATTCTGGACATCCACAATCCAATGTGAAAACTTTATGGTGGATTAACTGATGGAGTTTCCTACTGATGGCACCAAAATGAATTTTTGTGTTAGGTTTGCTGAAGGAAGTTCCAGCTAAGTGGCAACCCCATGAGCCGTGGTGACACAGTGGTTAGAATGCAGTACTGCAGGCTACTTCTGCTGATTGCCGGCTGCCTGCAGTTTGGTAGTTCAATTCTCACCGGTTCAAGGTTGACTCAGCCTTCCAGCCATCCAAGGTCGGTAAAATGAGGGCCCAGATTGTTGGGGGCAATATGCTGACTCTGTAAACCTCTTAGAGAAGGTTGTAAAGCACTGTGAAGTGGTAAATAAATCTAAGTGCTATTGCTGTTGCTATTAATTGAGAGGAATGATCAAGCCCTTAGACATATATCAAGACTTTTTCATGCGTAAACACAGAGGATATTTTGGGAATCCTGAAACATAGCTGCTAGTCAAGAGATCTGAAAACTCAAGCAGGAATAGAGGAGAATAACACCATATATTTTAAATTCCTTGCTGGAGATGTAGGATGGAATGACTTAGTCCCAACTGACCAATTCAGAGAAGGGCTGGCTGAAGATCTGAGAGATAAGGTGATGAGACAAGACAACCCAAATACTCTGGAAAAGCTGAACCACTGTGGTGTAATAATTAAATGTCCTGCTGGAGCCGTTAAGGCAGGGAAGGAATAGGAAAAGAAAGAGAACCTACAGCCTGTCTTTCCCCATACCATCCCTCCAAGTGGCTTCCTCAGAATCCAGTATGAGGGAATCCATGCCAACCGGAGCAACCCTTTCATAAGGAGAGAAGCAAAGAAGAAAGGATTAGGAACTGTGCTTTTACTGTGCCCCCCCCCTCAGGCACATAGCCAGATCATGCCTGGTGAAGCCTCAAGTAATGAAATGTAGAATCTTAAATCAATGGACCTTGCAGCCAGCAAGTGCCCAGCTTGCTTCAAAGCAGCACACCAGGGAAACTTTGCGGACCCACTTCCCAGGAGCTCTGAAGGGAGGCCCTTAACTATTTAAGGAGAGCTCAGGCATCCAACAGCAGGCAAGTATACTTAATTATCTCTGTTATTGTTACTGTAGATTCCAGGCAGAATGTGAAACTCTGCTCTTGTAGACGTGGGGGTAGCCACTAATTTCTTAGATGTAAAAACAATACAGTAACTAAAGGTGCTTACTCATGTTTTAGAAAGCCCAATGATAGTCGATATGATTGACGGATAGCTAGTAAGAGCAGGGTCAATTTTGCAGCACATGGCCCCTTTGCAGTTAACTATCAAAGATCGCACTGTTCATAATGCCCTATATGTGACTGTTCCTTGCAAATACCTATTATCTTTGGACTAGGGTAGCTTCAACTGCATAATCCAGGTGTAAGCTGGAAACAAGGGACATTCTGATTCCCCTCCCCTAAATGCCAGCAGCATCATTTACAAACTGTGTAAGCTTGCCCCCCTGCCCCATGTAGAGCAAAAGACAATTGGCACTACCAGAAAATATTTAGACTTTATGGATGTGTTTGGGGGAAGAGGCAGCAGTGTTACCTACCTCCCCCATCAGGAAGACCATTGTACCATCAATTTGAAGCCAGGAGCCTATCTCCCAGCAAAAGGACAGTATCTCATGTATACTTACAAGTTAGACCATCTCAAGGAATATTTTAACATCAACATCAAAAAGGGTTCATTCACTCTTCCAACTTACTTGCTTTGGCACCAATGTTTTTTCTGCCCTGCCCAAAAAGGAGAGGCAGCAGCTCTTCTGAAGGGAAAGGAGGGAGTTTACACATGTGCCATTCATGACCACAAAGACTTGAACAGAGTGATGATCAGAGAACATGATCCACTCCCATTTATCTGAGATCTACAGGCCTGTCAAACTGGCCTGTGGGCCAGATGAATCACGCGCAGGCCACGCCCACCCTGGGTCCGCAAAGGCAAAAAAAGTTGTGATATGTCACGATAAATCACGTGACGCAATCGAGTTTCATACCTTTGTACTAGATTGACTACAAAGGCACACACCTTTGTAAAATTATACTTGAGAAGTGCTTACAACAGGGGTCCCCAAACCCCAGCCATGGCCCACTACTGGGCTGCAGCCCGTTCAGAACTGGGCCACAGAAGCAGCAGTTGGGTGAGCGCACACGTGCAGCTCCATTTGTGTGAGCGTTGGGCGCGCGTGCCTGTTGCTTGTGTAAATGGAGTTGCGCACGAGTGCTCATCCACCGCTTCTGTGGAACCATCCCCTCCCCTCTTTCCTGCTGACCTGTAAAGTTGGAAAGGTTGGAGACTGCTGGCTTACAATCTAATCAGAATGAAAGAAGGAAGGACACAAATATTTGACAGCCTTCAATACAGTACATGGCAAGTTCAAATACAGGTAGTCCTTGATGTACAACCATTTATTTAGTGAGCACTTAAAGTTACGACAGTGCTATAAAAAGTGACTTATGACCGTTTTCACACCTACAACATTCCCATAATCACGTGATCAAAACTAGGATGCTTGGCAACTGGCATGTATTTATGATGGTTGCAATATGATCTTTTGTGACCCTCTGACAAGCAAAGTCGATGGAGAAGCCAGATTCAGTTAACAACCATTTTACTAACTTAATAACTGCAATGATTCTACATTCTGCAATGATTTTATATTCTGCAGCAAGGTAGGTTGTAAGATGGGGCAAAACTGACTTAACAACTGTCTTGCTTAGCAATGGAAATTTTGGGCTCATACGTTCAGGACTACCTGTACACAGTGATGCCTTTTGGCCTGGTCAACTGTGAAGCTGTTCTCCCCCCCCCCCAATTCATGAATGAAATATTACATGGTAGTGTACTTAAATGACATCTTGATCTTATTCCAAAGATGTCTCCTTGCATGTCACCCATATCAGAAACATATTGCAAAAAGCTATGGGACAACAACGTTGAGACCTGGAATTCCCACACTTTGAAGGCTGCCAAGAGTGGGAAAGTCATCCAACTTAACCTATCTGACTGAGCCCCCTTAGATTGCTTTCTACATTGCACAAACTCCATAGAATTACTTTAAGCGTTTGCTTTTAATATAGTTTGTGTCCAAGATAACAATGCCCTTTCTGAAATATCATTTTGGAGGAAGTGGAATAGAATGGCAGGCAAAACTACTCGGAAATGGACCTAACAAGTTCATTTCACTGTTCCTCTGCTTAGGTATATTTGGGCAACATCTGGATAAGTTCACAAGATAGCGGATGAGAGTTTTGTTTTCCCCATCAGTCAAATGCCAACTGATCTTGAAAGATTAATAAGGATCTTTTTGTTGAGTCTCACCAAACGTATTGCATTGCAAAGGTCCCTTGAAGACCTTGGGAAGAACATGGAAAAATTGTTCTTTTTTCCCAAATGAATAACATTTCTGGATACCCAAAGAGTTCATTAAAAAAGAGACAAATTGATATTGTAACGAAACCAGTATTTTTCTACATAAGGATTGAATGAGCTATTTCTTTAACTTAATGCTTAATTAAGCCAGCCTTCGTTCTAACACTGATATAACATTTGTTGCTAGAAATAGTAACCAAAGCAGTTTTTCTCAATAACTAACTGCTTATCCAAGAACCTTGACAAATATCATTAACTATCTCTATACTTGTAAATGACTATAAAAATATTAGCATCTGGAAAATTGCTAGATCTCACAAACATAACTCTATTCATACTTCGAGGCATGACTGTGTCTACAAAAAGTGTAGTTCAACTTGTATCTGAGGGAGTAGTGGATGACACAATTAACACAGAAGTCTTTGCAATGACCCAAACCTCATTTGGCACACGCAATAAGCTCAGAAGTAGCTATACATCTGCAATGCCCTTTATAAGGTTAAAATAATACAAGATGTCACTGCTTTGAAAGTTCTCAGCAAAACAAAGACTCGGTGATGAATTGGAATGGATTGGAAAAAGTGAATAATTCTATGTGATGACTTTATATTGCACTTTTTAATTTGCTGAATATTATTATGAAAGAAATGGAGACCAAGATATTATTGGAACCCAATATCAGCGGGTGTTGTGAACAGTATTGAGGCACCTTGCTTATAGCATAGTCTCAACTGTATTCTGTGCTGTTATATAGGTTTTTAAAAATTATTAAATTTTAAAGAATATTTTATGCATTCTTTGTCAGTCATCTAGAATTACTTACTGAACAAGGTAGATTTTTTGTTAAGAAGGGAGAGGAGAGCTATAGTAGATGAGGACCGAAATTCATCTCACTGTGAATAATACAATCAGTTTTTGTAAAAGATTTAAAGACATGTCTTTTGCTCCACTACATGGTAGAAGAAATCTTTGATTGGCACAGTTAGCACTCTTCTCTTTTGACTTGAAATCGTAGCAAAGAGATCTGTGCAGAAATTAAAATTCCAAATTCTAATTTCTGGCTTGGAGGATTCAGCACTGAGTTCAAGAATTCTCTAGAGGCCCATGGAAGCTAGTAAAATGACACCACATGGTATTTAATGAAGGATACAAAATACTTCCTGAAAAATAAAAATAAAGGCATCATATACGTCAAGTGAAAACAGTATTCTTTTAGGTATGATTAGCTGTGATATATATCATCCCATAGATCACTATGAGGTTAACTTGACTGATATAGTTGGTTGAGAAGGAGTGTTTCACATTTTTCCTGTTTCATGTATTCACCTCCCAAAGCTGCACGCTCAGTGGAAGAGGACAACGATCCCAGTTAGAAGTGGTGCACTCATCTCCTGCCAGTGTTCTTCCTGTTTATATCACTGAAAAATTGTACAACTGAACTTTTGTTAAGTTCCTGTTAGAAAGAAGAATTTTGAGGAAGCATGCAGGTCAGTAAGGGAAAAAAGAAATGCTCATATCCAGGAGTTTCATTTTGGTCGATGAGTTTGGTCGATGAGAATGGTGGAACTGAATGAGAAGTTTATAGGAGGGGATGTAATATGATATAAAATTTAGAAGAAGAAGAATCTGTATTGAAGTCAATCATGAGTCCCTTACATACATAAAATTGCTATGGATTAACCAATTATTTATTTATTTATTTATTTTTACATTTATATACCGCCCCATTCCGAAGACTCGGGGCGGTTTACAGCTTATAA
>JANHFL010009838.1:113325-126132 GCA_032468155.1 Oxyrhabdium leporinum | reverse complement strand
TGGAGTCCATTGGAGAAAGAAAACGGAGTACGATGGCATTATTTTTTAGTCTATAAAAATGAACTTGTAAACTATCTATGTTTTGTAACTTAAATTTCCCAAAAATATGAAATATCACTACTTATTGTGGTTGCTTACGCTCAACAGCGACATGACAGCACATAATCAATCAATCAATGCAATTTACAATATATTCAGTTGTTAAAACTGTTATTGTTGTTATTTTACTATTTTCCTCCCTCTGTGTAGTACAGGATTGCTTCCGAGAGTCTGTTCTTCCCACTTCACAAGAACTCTTTGCGATAGGATGTCTGGATAGCAAGCGATTAGCTTATGTCACTCAATGAGTTTCATCACTGAGAGGGGGATTTGAATTTGAATCTCTCCTTCTTTATGTTCTGGCTCCTGCCCAAGGTTTGGGACATGACCCCCTTTCTTCAACTTGCTTTTGGAGAAATTCCTTTCAATTCAAATTTTTAATATACCTCCCCTTTAAATCTGCTCGGATGAAGAAATCTTGCATCATGAACCCTAAATATTCACAACTCGCACCCTCAAATTCAAACACTAGTTACAAAATGATTTATATATATATATATATATAAATAAAAGATTTTGGAGATGCTGTAGCTTGCCGGCTTGTCGCGAGGGCCTTTGGGGCACAAATTGCATCTTCATTGCCAAGATTTCCTTACGGCCATGAGAACTAGAAATTTTGAAAAAAAAACACAAAACCAAACACCCTTTTTAAAAAAATGTCAAGGGCTAATTTTTCCTTTTTTTCCCTTTTTTTATTTATTTTTTTATTTTTTACACCACCAAAAATACTGAATCTATTGTAAAGATAAATTTCATGGATGTGTCAAAATACTGAAGCTGGAGCCAGTTGGCTGCTTTGGCTCGCATGCCCAAATGCCAGCAGAACGAAACCCTCCTTGTCTAGGAAGACCTCATGCTGAATGAGAAGCTGTTGCTGCATTATAGAAAGAATTTGCCTCTCCTTTTGTCTTGACTTTGCCAAGAGACAACACATTTTAGAAGACAATGGAAACCTTCCATCAATCTTTGTTTCCGTTGTTGTTGTTTTTTGATGACAATGCACCTCACCTGAGGCTGACAAAGTAGAATTCAGGCATCCTGGCCCAGAAAGGTACCATCGTGGAGATATTTGGCTCAGGATGCTGGGCTAGACGGCAAGCCGTGAAGGACAAAAGGCGTACAGAGTGACCGTCTGTCCGCTGACGTGTGATATCACTTTCGAGGTCTTGCTAAATGGAAAGTGGTGAAGAGGCTGTCATCCGAAAGCTGAGATGGGTATACAGTGTAGATGTACCCAAGGAAGCTTTTTCAAATATGGCCCATCATGTCTTCAGTGACACAGAAAGACAGCTCCATTGCTGAAGGCCATAGAAGACTTTTTGGGATTGACATCAGATTAAAAGTACTATTCCGAACACATTTTATGAGGAACCAATTCAGAATGTAGGGCACAGTCTTGAGTAAACATACAAAGAATTGGGCTGTTATCATCCACAGGAAGTCTCCTAGAGCTTTCCCCATTAGTGGTTTTCATTGATGCCTTTAGTGATTCTGCCTCAGTGTAAAAACACCCCAAATCATACTGAAAATAGAACAGTTTCTCTACCTTTCCTCTTAATTATGCACACATGAATTTGTTAATCCACATATAACGCTTATACGAAAAGGGATATAAAAATCTGTTCCCATGATTTTTTGTTAGAACCCTGGTTTGGAGCACAGATTCAAATGTAGTCAATAGTTTCATCTAACAATGATTGAAATGTTTTCACGATGGCTGCTCTGTGGCATGGCTTTTGTCTTGGATCAATGCTATCACAGAAATGAGCTGTAGCTGCTTATCTACCTCACTTAGGAATATATATATATTTGTCAATATGATATACAGTTCAGCATTTCTGAAAAACACAGAGCAATTTTAATACTTGAATGATACAAATTTAAATTAAAAATGACAAAGAAATGGAATGAGATCCTAGTTATTACTAGACTTATATAATGCAGTTTATTGTTTTTTGTGTGTTTTCCACCCTCAGAATTATCACAAAAATAAAATATATTTAACGATTCCCGAAATGACAGCAAGTAAGCAGCCATTTAAATAGATCTGAATCTTTTCCAGATTTGTCTTCCAAGCATCACTTAAGAAACTGTTTGTTCAGTTTCATATCAGGAGCTGCCAAAAAATTACTGCCAGCTCTGGTCTCTCATTGCAAAATAAGTGTGGTCACTTAACAGTATATGCAAAAAAAAAAAAAAATTCATTTGGTTTTGTGAAAAAAGTTTAGAGTGTTATTTTAGGGGGTTTTTTTAGAAGTAAATTGCTATGCTGAGCGGCTAAGAACCAACTGGGTTTTGTTCAGCTTTTCATGGCTTGCAATAAATATTGTTAACTCTGGTCTGAAGGATTTGCAGTCTCAAAGCTGATGCGCTGAGCTGCAGCTTACATTCATAATGTTTTTTTGTAGCATCATAGGCTGTCAAAACAAATCTGTTTCTATATATTGTGTGTGTGTGTGTGTGTGTGTGTGCTTTGTGTGTGTTTCCAGCTTTGTGTCCTTCTTTTAGTGCAATAGGAATTTTATTTTGCACATCACTTTAAGGAGTTAATAGTTTTAATGCAAATCATGTTCACTAACAATGAAAGAACAGAGGTCTCTTCTAATTGTGACTTTCTTAGCAAATTCCCACTGCCAAGCACAAAAAAATATAACATTGAAAAAGTCACACATGATATCATCCTAGCAAAAGGAAGGTTAACATACAGTACTCAGTTGCTAACACGCACTGATCTTATACTTTTAAATTTAGGGAAGGAGAAATATAAGTAACAGATATTTTTAAAAAAAAAAATACTGCACATCAAAGTAAGATTAGACTGGCTTGGTACGCATAATTCAGAATAGATTTGAGTTGAAGAGATTGTGTCCTGTTGCAACAGCCTGATGATATTATTTTATTAGTTTGTTTAAGCATCCAGAAGAAGAAGAATAAAAGGTCTTAACGGCACTTTCAAGACAACAAAAATTATCATGGCTTGAGCAATAGGTGAATACCTGCTTCATTCCTTTCATTCCACTTCCATTAGTTTTGTGTCTATCCAATGTTCCTTTTTCAGTAATATATTCCATTCATCTGATGGGAGATTGTGATCTACAAACACTTATGTGTGGTACAGGTAGTGCTCGACTTAAGACCACAATTGAGCCCAACATTTTTGTTGCTAAGTGAGATGCTTGTTAAGTGAATTTCCCCCCATTTTACGACCTTCCTTGCCACAATTGTTAAGTGAATCACTGCAGTTGTTAAATTAGTGACATGGTTGTTAAATGAACCTAGCTTTCCCATTGACTCTGCTTGTCAGAAGGTCGCAAAAGTGGATCAGACGACCCTGGGACTCAGCAACAGTCATAAATATGAACCAGTTGCCAAGCATCTGAATTTTGATCAGATGACCACGGATATGCTGCAACGGTCGTAAGTGTGAAAAATGGCCTTAAGTCACTTTTTTCAATGCCATTGTAACTTTGAATGGTCACTAAATAAACTATTGTAAGTCGAGGACTACCTGTAGTACATTTCTTGATCTGTGTGATCCCAGAGTATTTTTTCTTAATGTTTCCACCTTTATTTATTTTGGCTGCACTCTGCCTTTTGATCCAAAGATTCCCATCAGGCTTATTAAACACATTAAATTCTTTTTTGCAGTGTAAAGAGCAAAAAAAGAAATGGAGAGAAAAAAGCAGTAATTATGCTGGGCAGCAGTATGACACCCAAAATGAATCATATCTTTTAAAAATAGTCTTTATTTTGAATGAAAATATTTTAACTTAGACAGAACAAAATGTACTAAATAGTTACCAGTCAGGCTTCCTAAATAAACAATTCAACAACTGATAGATTAAATCTGAGTATGAAACCGAGATAACAACAAAAATCAATAAGTAATAAAAAATAAATAAAACAAAGTAACCTGTGCTCTCTGTTGGTTAGTGTTTGGTTTCTTACGTTTGAGAAATGAGAACTTGCTCCAAATCTTGCTGAATTGTGGTTAGGCATTTGTGATCTCTTTGTGGAGGCATAGCCTCCAATATAATTTTGAATTATTTGATGAGGCTCGTTCAATCCAGCTTGTAGACTGTGGGACTGAAAACTGCCCTAGTGATCTTTTGGACAAAACAGCATTGCAAAATAAAGAGAAAACACCACTATCCTATTTCTTGCTGTATCACACTACCCAAAATGCACTTTCCCTATTTTCCCTGCACCCAAGGAAGGTTGAGTTAATACTTGAATGGGAAACCACCAGGAAACAGCAGGACTATAATATGGAAATCCAAAATACATCCAAGAAAGAAGCACCAACACATCACTTCTACATCACTGCCAGGAAATCTGCATGTCCATGAAGTCAGCAGAAGGTGAGCTGGACTCAGCGGACACTTGACTTATTAAAATCTCTTACTTGGGACACATCCACATCATCACTGTTTTCATCCCTCCACCCTCAATAGGTTTGAAGGAGATCCATGATTGGCTTTACTTTTCCTCATGTGAATTGGGAGAGGAGAACTGACAAAACCCTCACCATTAAATATAGTTTTTGAGTGGAGCTGTCAAGTCCTCCGCTGAATGCAGCTCTTGTAGGATTTGAATTTTAGGAATGAGGAGCAGACAAAACGAGGCAAGAGGTCCTACCAATGGCAAAGGGAGCTGTGGTATCTCTCTAAGAAAGATCTCTAGCTTTGCAGCTGCCCCAACTGCACTCACCTGGAAATAAATCCCTCTCATCTCTCACAACACTGACATTGTAGGAACAAAAGCTTTTTTTCAAAAAGACTGCTGCATTGGAAATGCCCTTTGAATGGTGATCTTGACAAACTGAGGTATCCAGTAGAGTTGGATGAAGTAGGTAATAGACAGCCTTCTCTGTTCTTAGATATGTGTTTGTGTATGCACAATTGTGTAGAGCTTCATGATTTTGCTTTGACGTGAAGTTAAGTCATTCCATTTCTCAGTGTAGGGTGGCCCTGCCATCAGGCAAATCTCCTCAAGACATAAATTTGTGAAATCTTCCAACGGTGAGAAAACGGTGAGTTATTTAATTTGTTATGATTATACTGCCAGGAACAGAGAGGGATAGAAGTGGGATTTCTGCTTTCTTTGCCCCAAATAAACCCAAGGAGAGTGAAATACCAAATTACACTTCACTCAATGGGCCAACCTTCTTTCCATAGCATACTATTACCACAACAACTAGGTTTCTTCATCAAGAAATTCGCAGGCACTCTGTTTCTCAATATTATTATTTCTAGGGGTAGGGAGAAATAATTTCTAGATAGAATGTTGCTCTCAGATCTAGCACATTGCTTCTTGATTATTTTAATGCTAAAAATACACAGAGTGGGTTTGGAGTGATAGGGACCGTACCCTCCACCTCCACAAACACTGTGCATATCACCCCATCTGCCACCCCAAATGCTAAGTCTTAGCAACATCACAGCATTCCAACATGGTTTATTATTCAAATTGCCACAGAAAGAGGGATATAGGAAGCCCAGGGATTTCAGACTGATTAAAGGGGCAGAAGTGGAAAATGTGGATCCAACCATTCTTCCCAGGCTGGATTGCCACAAAAATAGTTAAATGACTAGAGCAATCAGATTTCTGGTAGATGCTGCAAAATAGAATGTAGAGATGGGAGATGGGAGCACCTCAGTTCAAAAAGGCGAAATATATTTCTGTAGGCTAAGAACATATGGCAGAAGAAAGCAAGCTTGGGTGGGGGGGAAGGATGGAAAATAAAATGATCATTTAGATTGTGAAACTGTCACAAAATGGGACTACTAGGATCTGATCCCAGTTTTCAGAACTTGGTGGAGGAGGAGGCGGGAGAGGGGGGAGAGGAAGAGATACTGTTGGAAAAATATCAACTACTAATAAATGTTAATGGAGGAATTAGTGGATTAAGAAACTGAGTTGAAGCAGCTATTGGCGATGTCTACTCTTGAGCATCTTGTCAAAATATTTTCATTTTTGTTACCAATGCGAGATCCTTCAGAACTGGCTCCCAGAACTGTGTTATTGAAGACTCTTCCTATATGATGTACTCTAAATAGTTCTTGAAACTTCATTGGAAGTCTTTTTTTGAAAACTAACTTTTCCAACTGGGTGTGAATTGGTTTTATCAGATGACACCTTTTAAAATAAAGGAGTTAGGAAGGGATGCAAACACATTCACTTGCTTTGTCAATTTCCTCCCACAATAGAAAACTCCTGGCTCTTATGAGAATGAAAAGTTGGCCAAAATTATAATTCAATGTGCTTGATATAGTACAAGGGACAGAATACTGGGTCCTTAGGACTGCCACCTCCTCTTTAGAGGCATGGTCCATCTGGCTTGTTAAAGCAGCCTGGCGGGTGTTGGGTGAGTGGGTTCTTAAGACTTCTTTGAGTTCTTTCTTAAGGAGGCTCTGGTCACCCTCTCTGCAAGAAGTCGTTGCTGGATAATATTTGTTCAGTATCTAACCTTCCTTTTGGGGGGGAAGATGTTTAAAAAGGAGGTTGTGCAGTAGCTTCAGAAGACCTTTGAAGACTTGAAGACTTGACTTGAAGGCTACCTGGATCCCTTTAGTCAGGATATAGAGGGGACCAGGATATTTAAGATGGCTTTATCATTGTGATTAATATTGCTTTCTCCTGTGCTTGATAATTGTATTTTTAATTGTGACTTTTTAAATTAATGTTTTTATATATTTATTGTTTAATTTTGTGGTATGCCACCCAGAGTCATTTTGTGTGAGACTGACAACCATATAAATTTTGATAAATAAATATTGGTAGTATACAGCAGATTGCACCTAGGTTCACAGGTGATTTTACGGTTTGCTTAACAATGACTTTTAATAAACTATACTTATCATACATACACAATATAAATATAAGTATGTTTTAGAAACCACAATGGCTACATTCCCCCAAAATGCCAGTCAAAATCAAATAAAGTACCTGAAGTCTTAGCAAGACTGGAGTAGATGACCTACAAGGTCCCTTCCAACTTTGTTATTCTGACAAAAAAAAAGAAATATGAACCCAGAACAAGTTATAATTTCTACTCAGCCATATGAACCTGGGGTGGTTTATATAAGGCATTATTTAAAAGACTATTGAAATGTGTAAAGTTGAATAGACCTAATAAAAAGAATGTCATCTAAGTTGCTGGAAAATTCATTAGCAGATATCATATCCACACTATGAAATGTCTCAAGAATTCTTTGCAGCTGGCAAAGTCAAATTAAGCTGATGACAAGATAACTTTGTCTCTGCCAAAGTAATTGATTGGTGAGAAGAGCTGAAGGTAAGGTCTGTATCTGCAAAATCCCCTGAAAACAAAAACCTGTGCAGACAAAGCACCATATTAACTCTCCCAGAATCTATGCATTGATGGTTTCCAAAACAGTTCCACAAAATAAAATTTGATACTGAGTGACCAAAATACAAATCCAGTTAAACTCTTTGCGTTCATAGTGAAATAGGAAAAAAAAATCTAAATTGTACCAAATTAATTCAGTCAAACAAACAAACAAACAAGTGATTTGAAGTGAAATAAATGCACCTTTGCTCACTGGTGGTAGTATTTTAATTTGGGAAACTAAAATTCTGAGGTAATTAAGAGAGAAGGTTTCTCAGAGCAGAAATGGCAGCCACTAAAAGTCCCTTAGCTTTAAGGCCAACAGGAGGCAATCAATTATGTCAATGGCTTTTCTTAATAAAGGAATGTTTGCAGTGAAGATGCTTAATGCATTACTAATTCTTATCTGTGTTGGAGACCCTTAAGCTAACCTTGAGCTTAGAACAGTGTTTCTCAATCTTGGCAGCTTTAAGGTGTATGGGCTTTGCCTGGGGAAACTGCCTGGGGAATTCTGGGAGTTGAAGTCGACATAGCTTAAAATTGCCTAACTGGCCTTGAGGCTAGTCAAGTGTTAGATTCTGCAATACTTAATATAGAGCTTTGTTTTTATTTCCCAAGTATCCAGGAAATTTTGCTGAAACCTTCTCTATAAACTTAATACCACCAAGCATGCTCCGTGAGGATGCAGGGCATTGTAGGATGGAGTAATTGTGGACAAAAGGAACTCTTGTACGCTTGATGTTAGGATGCCATGAGATCACCAAAAGAATAGGCAATGGGGAGGTAGTGATAATATTATCTGGAGAACAGAAATTCTGTTTGAACGTTTGCTGTCTCCAAATCCAACCATTTTCCAAAGGGTTTCCCAAAGGTTTAGCAGGTGTTGTTAAAGTGCTAGACTGGTACCAGGAAGACCCAGGTTCAAATCCATCCTCAGTTAGGGAAGGTCACTAAGTAATTTGGGGACAGTTGCTCTCTTTCTCTCAGCCCAAAATGCTTCATAGAGTTGAAGGAAAGGCAGGATAGAATACATAAATGCATAAATGGAGGTGAGAGGAAAGCCTCTCTTTGATGAATTTTGGAGAGCTACTACCTGAGTTGTCTGAAATAATTATCCAACTTGGTACAAGGCAGCTTATTATATTCTACTTTAAATATGCTGGAGTATATTGAGAGACATAATAAGACCAATGGAAATCAATGACACTACAACAGTGCTTGACATTCTGTTCTTATTAAATTATCAATAAGGCAATTATCCGATTTTTAAAATCTATTTTGAAGAAGTCTCATTCTTTACTTTATGACCTTTGTAATGATCTGTTTTGTGGTGCTATCCAGGCTGTGAGTAATCAGCCATCCCAATTGTAAATAAACTACAGATTAAGTCTCCCACCGATCAGTTCAGATAATCTCATGTCAGATTTCATGTTGAAATATTTAGGATTTTAATACCATGTGAAATATAATAAAATAAACCAGAATGTTGATTCGTGATTAGAAACAGAAGGGAGCAGTTGTAATTATAAACGGCAGTATCTCTGCTTTACATTTATACATATATATATAAAAACCCAGACAAAAACCAACAGCCATTCCTTAGCAAAGAAGCAATGATAACTATTATCATGTTGTCAAAGAATCTTTTGATCTTGGAAAGATTTAATCTCCAGAAAGTCACCATATTTGACTGTACCACCACAGAAATCTTTTGTTTTAATTGCTAATTCACAAGATGGAAGAGTTACATCTGTTGGGACCGAGAGGACCACACACAGCCCCATTTGCTACCTGGAAGACTTCACAGTGGCCTTCCCTGCTCAGTGGGAAGGCTCTGGGACTCACACACCGTCTGGTGCCTAATTGTCTTTTGGCTCAATTTGGTGCGTGCAAATAGGACTGGGCTGCAAAAGATGGTTCAGGAAACCCTAACAGGATATCAAATACCAGGCAGCACAGAGCAGATGGCAAAATAATTTTCTAAAGCAATGCTCAGGAAGTTTATAGTAGATGAGGGAACTAGGAAGTAGCAGGTGGGTAAAAATGAAATTGTAACAGGTTACACATTGTCTATAATATTATTCTAGGCATATTAATAATATGTTACTATGAAATAACAGGTATGATTATTAATATATTCGTATGATCCGTTATTAATTAATATTACATAACCGAGTGGTATTATAAAATTATCTAGTTATAACTAAAATGCAGGGGGAAACAGACATCACGGTTGTTTATCGATGCTCATCTTACTATTCTTTTGTCTTATTGCACTATTTCATTTTTCTACAAGGAAATCCCAAAGCCGAGACTCTGAAAGTTGAATAACTGGAGTCCTTGGTGCTGAGCTTAGTTGTTTTCTTGCAGTCGTTTCATTAGCCAACTAGGTAACATCTTCAGTGCCATTACTGAATATTTACATGCCGTCCCCTCCGTCCATTCCTAGCCTCTGTTATTGTAGTCTTAGAAGCCCTTTTGGGCCTTCCAATTCTTACAAATGTTTAACCTGTGGAATGTCTCATTCAGCAAGACTCCTGAGAAGTGTAAGGGAATTCTGTAACTGTGAAACATTCCCAGCATGTGAGCCCCATCTTTGGGTGCTTCCGTTGCTACAAACTCCTGAATCCTTGGAATAGTATCTGAATGATCCTGAGTCACACCGTAGGTAGCATAATGCAATCAATACAAGATGCTGCATATAAATAAACTGTTTAGATTCTCGCACATTTTAAGATTAGAGAGGGCACCATTCCCAGCAGTATTCCCCCTCCCTCAGAGTTCACACCTTTTAAGAGGAAATGGTTGCAAAGTATTAATTTAAGCCAATAGTGGAAACTTATGTTATTCGTTTTTTTCAGTGATATACATAGTGCTCTTTTTGTATACTATTAACTATGGACATATGTTTTTCATCTGAATATGCTACTTACACACTAGATTCATATATATATATATGCAGTAAAGCAAGATATAACAGCTGTCGTCAAAGTATTTTTAGATCACTGAAATCACCACTTGAATCTGGTGGACAATGAAAAATCTGATCACTCTTCCATTTCTACTATGATGATGGAGGAAGGGAGGGAGTTTCAGAGAGGAAGAAAGTCCAAGAATATCTTGCTTTTATCTAGGCAGTAACTACTTCAGAGTTTCAGTATTATGATCTGATATATTTTTTTTCATAACAATCAGGATGTTTTGACACTCTTACATTAATACATGCAATAAATATGGGAAGAAAGAGGAGGAGGAGGAGGAGGAGGAGGAGGAGGAGGAGGAGGAGGAGGAGGAGGAGGAGGAGTAAACAATTTTCCAAAACACTGCTTTAGTGGCTGAGGAGAATGCAGGCCAAACCCTACACATAAGCTGGTTATGAGAAAAAATGATGTCAAGACCACACTGCAAAAATCACATTATATTATATGATATAAATCATATTACCAGGACACATTTGCATCATATTTAAGTGTGAGAGGAGTAAGATCCTATGAAGTTGTTGATATAAAATGAGATTTGTGTTCATGGTGATGTTTGTGAGATTTATATCCTGACTTTTGTAGGGAAGTTAAAGGCAATATTCCTAGTACTCCTCTGTTTTGTAGTAAGAATGACTATTGAGAGACCACATTTGGCTCAAAGCCACCCAAAGGGCTTCCATGGTTGGGTTGAAGCTGTACCCAGAGTGCCCCTCTAATTGACTCTTGTTTATAGACTTTATGTTGGTCCTGTTACTGCAACTTTTTGAAAGAGGAAAAGGAAAATAATTTCCTATCAAAAGGTTTTGTCATGATGACAAAATTGATTTATGTCAGCCTGACTTGATAAGGAAATCTAGGAGATGTTGCCTGAAATAGAGTGGGGGAGCAAAAATTATTATAATTTTCAGCTACTGTTGCTGGAAATTCATCTTCCCTCCCTCACCAATCATCTCTCTGCCATTTGTTCTCAACAAAGGGAAAAAAAACCTGATCTCAATCTTCTAAATGAGTTTGGACCCCATGGAAATCTCCACCTGTAGCATAGAAGATCTTTAATAGAAGAGAATCGTAGTTCAAGGTTGAACTGTGGAGTTATTGGTGCTTTCTGAGTGTGGTTGTTTGTTTGTAGATGTTTCATTACCCAACTGGATGTTGGGTAACATAACATGATCGGTGTACCCTATACAATAAAAATCAGTAATAGAAAAAGATAAAACACACATGGGAAGTCCTAA
The DNA here is from genome assembly GCA_032468155.1 of Oxyrhabdium leporinum. Lineage (NCBI taxonomy): Eukaryota > Metazoa > Chordata > Lepidosauria > Squamata > Cyclocoridae > Oxyrhabdium > Oxyrhabdium leporinum. The sequence goes on along the minus strand of JANHFL010009838.1, from coordinate 114,466 downwards.
AATATTCAAAAAAACAACCATCCTAGCTAAAAGAAGTACAGTGGACCCACCACTCACTCAAACCAAGATCTGGGGAAAAGCCACATTGTCAAGGCTCTTTTAAACATAGTCAAGGTAGAGAAATGGAGAAATGGAGGTGGGGGGATGCTGTTATATCAGAGAAGGTAATGACAAAAATAGCTTAGTAGAGTTTTGTGAAGATAACTCATTTTATTGATTTTTTTTTACAAGAAATACGGAAGCAGGCTGAACAAGTGGACAGGGTTGGCTGCAGAACATCAGAATCAAAACTGACTGCATAATATGTAATAGAAGATGGAGAAGTGCAGTCCAGGCGGGTGTGATATTACTAGGTACAGAGTGTGAATCTTGAATTATTGTTGTCGATATTTAGTTTAAACTTATGAAACTAAAGAGAATAAGTATACCATAAGCCTTGATCTAGAAGTATCTGAGATTCAGTACGCTTAACTTGTGTTTAGAAGAGCTTCAGGATCCAAAGGAGGAGATAAAACACATTAAAATTGAAGCGGAAAAGAAATCCCCACGTTTCCAAAAGAAAAAGATTCCATTAGCTGTTAACACAAGCTGCTGTGATAGCCAGCCAAAGACAGAACCATAGAATCATGGAAGGGACCCTGGATGGGGAAGAAAGTCCTGGACCTCAAGAACAGCATAAGATGACCAAATGCAATTTCCAATGTCAGACCAGCCTAAGGCAAGGAAAGATAGCTCAATCAAGGGGAAAAATAACAGAAAAAGGGGTGGGGGGGTGAAGAGAGATGTTTTTAAGAAGATCCAAAAGAGTCATAGGGAAATTTGCAGCTAAAGTTGAACACTCAAGAATCGTTGTAGAAAAGATCTAAAGAAGAAGGAAAGGCCGTACAGAAGACTTCAAGGCTTAAAATGAGATCATCTGCAGAGAGAGAATATATTCATGTGTTGATTAGAAAGTGGGTCAGATAACAGACCAGTTACGTAGGAAAGCACCAGAAACAAATGAAATACCCATGAATTCAAGCAAGAGGCAGTTTGTGCTTATACTTCTATGTTAACAAATATGATCAATTTATTATTATTATTATTATTATTATTATTATTATTATTATTATTATTATTATTATTATTATTATTATTATTA
>JANHFL010009838.1:81400-92127 GCA_032468155.1 Oxyrhabdium leporinum | reverse complement strand
GCCCACTCAGTCACATGACCCCCACCAAGCCACGCCCATAGAACCGGTGGTGAAAAAAAATAGATTTCACCACTGCCATCCACCCAGCTCTCCCTCCTGCTGTGAGTTATCTCTGAGGCAATTTGACTGTGTTGAGTTGTCCTGCGACAACTTGATGGCAGTGAGTTGGCAGAGATGACTTGGCAGGGATGAGCTGCCTCTGCTCAGCTGGTTGTGCGAAGTTGTCTTAGAGCCCCTTCAGAGTCTTCAATGTACTTTTCTTTGGGCATCCCAAACCTTAGACTTCCCCCTCATTTGCCTGTCCCATTGTAATTTACAGCTGCTGTAGCTTTCCAGCAGAGCTAGTTTTGGCAATGTCCAGTTGCAGAAACTTCAGCTTTTCTCCTGAGATAGTTCTAGATATTCCAGGAAGAGATTGAATGAAAAAGCTTCAATTTTTCCTCAGTAAATTTCTCTCTCAGTGATAAAAGAGTGAAACTTGGTGATACTGCTTCTTTACCAACCTCACTCTGTTTTAATGGATATCTCATCCTCTTCCACCAATTTTTTTCCTTCAAGGTGTCAAATAGAGGAGGGAGTCACCTGTTATCCCACTATCCATCTCTATTCTGGTGTATTTGTGTATGTAAAAGGGTTAAGCCTGAAATAAGCCAAGGACTCTCCCTTGGGACTCTCTGTGCTAATTATCAATTGTATTGTTTCCATTAAGTCTGGACATTTATGTGTCTTTTGATAGATATAGATAGATTAAATAACATGGTCCATGTCTCTCTCTCTGATTTTCCTTGCCTTTTGTCCCATTTTTAAATATTTTTGTTGGTTGGTTTGCTGATAATTAAAAAAAAATAGCAAGCTATATTTTTTGCTAGCTGAATTGAATGGACTGTGTGTGCCTGTGTGTTCTGATGAGCATATAAAGATCAATGGGGAATGTGCTCAGCACACACTAAACTGGAACTTACCTTCAACAATAGGAATGTCACTTAGGGTAGCGGCTCCCAGCCCTTTGAGCACCAGGATCGGTTCTGTGGAGAGAGGTTTTTCCGTGGACAGGAGGGGCCGTGGTTTCACATGCTGCCTGCATCCCCCGGTGGGGCTTTGCTTGCTCGTGTGGACCAGTTGCTGGCAGGCCGTGGACTAGTGCTGGTCCATGGACCGGGGGTTGGGGACTCCTGACTTAGGGTTAACTTAAAACCGAGAGTGAGACAGACGCTAGAATGGGCCAGACATGGAGCCCTTTCTTCTGGGAGGAAACACTGAAGAAATAACATCAAAAAATGGGAGTGACTGAACACTGTACCTGCCAGGAAAGAATGTTCTTTTCTTATATTCTGGAAGTCAAATCTTGCCAAAGCAAACACCCATTCACACACACACACACACGTCCATATGCATGTGTGTGCATGCATATATGAACACACACACACACATAAATATATGCACATTACTAACATTCATGCCATGGCCCTACAACTCCTTAGTTTCAGTGAAAGACACGAATATGGCTTTTTCCCCCTCAATATGATGTGAGGTAAAAATGTTAGCGTTGGCTCTGCCGTGTTCTAATTTTATGAGAACGTTGCTGAATTATTATTATTTTTTTAAAGCCCACATGACCTTGTTTTATTTTGCAGGGAAAAAATGCTGTCACCAGGCAAACTCAAATGTTATGAAAAGTGCCCTCCTGTTTTGAAATCCTATACCTTTTAAATAAAACAGGTTAATTTCTTAGGGGATGGTTGATGCTCAGGATTCCTTTCTTCAAGGCCTAAGGAAAAAAGACATGCAGTAAAGTGTAGAGCTGTAGTGTGTTTAAGTAAACTGGACATGAGAACAACAATCTGGAAATGAATACTGAATTTGGCAGGATTCTGTCTTCCCACAGAAAGCTTGAAAAACTTCAAGAATTTCTTGTAATAAAAAATGGGCATGAAATAGAAGAAAACTTTTAGAGTATTCTCTCCAAACGAAGAAGAAAGAAAAGAAAAAGGAAAGAGGCACGCAAAGATCATATTAATGAAGCATTTTATGAAGCATTTATAAAGTATTTGGGATTTTTTTTAAAAATGTACTGGAGAATACACAACAATGTGGATTCTCAGGTGTTACCCCTTGTGTGATAGAATAGCTAAGTGAAAGGAAGACAGACAACAACTCCTGCTGTTCCCATCTGCTTTTCCACCCTTCTGGCCCTTCCTTACACCATCTACAAACTGGAGTAGTTCAGCTCTAGAGGGGATCCTGTGGAAACTTCTCTCCAAAGATTTGATTGTGCAAGAATCAGGTTTGTGAAGATTTTCCAGAGGTTGCTGAACTATAACTCCTGACAGTTCCAGCCAGACCGACCTATAGTGTGGGAAGTTAGAGCCCAGTGAAGTCTTGAGGGCCAAGGATTCCCGAGCCCTGCAGAGATGGTGTGGTTAAAAACGTATACAGGTAGTCCTCAACTTACAACCACAATTGAGTCCAAAATTATGTTGTTGAGTGAGACATTTGTTAAGTGAATTTTGCCCCATTTTATGACCTTTCTTGCCACAGTTGTTAAGTGAATCGCTGAAGTTGATAAGTTGGTAACGTGGTAAGTGAATCTGGCTTCCCTGTTGATTTTGCTTGTCAAAAGGTTGCAAACGGTGATCACATGACCTTGGGAAAGTTGCCAAGCATCTGAATTTTGATCACATGGTCATGGGGATGCTACAAAAATAAGTGTGAAAAATGATCATAAGTCATTTTTTTTCAGTAACTTTGAACAGTCACTAAAGGAACGGTTGTAAGTTGAGGACTACCTGTACATGTTGAGTACCATCTCACTGAAGTATTGGTGTGTAGAGAATATGGCCTTGCTAGGCAAAAAGGTTTAAAACACTTTTAAAGTCCAGAACAATGACATAAAATTCAGAAGCAGCTCAGGCAGATGGCTCCCTTAATTCAACATAGCATAAGAAGAAAGGGAAGGATAGCACACTCATGCTTGAAAGTTTATTACAGCCAATCTCAATAAAAATGATTTTAACCTTAATTTCCTGGCCTCGTTCCCCTAGTGGGAATGGTGAGGACAGAAAGAACGTCATCAGCAAACTTGCCATTGCTTTCCCCCTTGTGGGTCTGTTCTGCTGGGATGAATACCCTAATAGAATTTTCCTCTGTTAAGAAGTTGGTGGAAGATATCAAAAAATGTACCTTTAAGCATGAGTTATGTTTTTTTTTAAATACAAAATTAAGTATAGGATTATTTGTTTGAAATCCGCTGTTGATTTCTTAAGAATGCCTTGTTAATGCAAAGATAGTGAAAATAGACTTTGCATTCAAGGTAATCGTCAGTAAGTCAGAAGATTTGGCTTCTATAGTATGGGTAGGGCTATGTGCTACAATAAAGCTACTCCAGGTTCAGAAGCAATAGGTTTCTACAAACAGGAGCAGAAGCACCTAATTGTCCACTGTTCCACTGAGGGAACAGAAAGCTAGATGGGCCTTTGGTCTAACAAGTAAAACAATGAAGCAACACACTGCTAGATTTATTTGAAAAAAAAGATGTCTGGAGAAAGTAGTAGCTTAGGGAACAAAAAATAGTAATAAAAAACAATAAACTTTTATTGCCAGGTTTACAGTAGAAGCCAGTAACCTTGTACTTATAAGACAAGTATTGTAACCATTCTGCTATTATAGCGTTTCTGGTAAAAGAAGACATCAGAGACTGTACTAATGTCTGATTCAGTTGGGGGGGTGTCCCTGACTGGATAAGGTAGCAAATAAACTCCTGAGGTTAGCCTATAAAGCACACCAGCTGAAATAGACAGGAGCCCTTGAGCTGACAGGAGTACTTTAAAACCACAGTGAGGAAATGCCAGGGGAGGGGGATGAGCACTGAGTGCTATTATCAGTTCCTTTTTTTCAAAAATGGCTGCTAACTTGTTCTGCCAACAGGGCAAGTGAGCAGTATGGATAAGCCATTGATTATGTTTAATAACAATGGTTTCCATGGCTTAATCTTCAGAATACAGATTTTTTTTTACTCTCTCTCTCTCTCTCTCTCTCTCTCTCTCTCTCTCTCCCTCCCTCTCCCTCTCTCCCTCTCTCTCTCCCCCTCCCAATCTCTCCCCCCTTTTGTTTTTCTATTCCCAATATAGGCAGTGAAAGTAGACAGTCTCTTGAAAGCATTAGATATAGAAGATGGATGTGGATTATTTCTTGTCAAATCCATAGGGCAATATAGATGGTTTTACGGCAGGAAGCTAACACTCAAGGGTACTGCAATTCGGCACACATCCAGAGTATTCAAGACCGGGTCTTTTAATTTGAATGGAGGCAGGAATAACACCTGCTAGCTAGGGAGGATCTGGAGAACAAGAAAACTATCAACAAACTCTTTCTTTGAGCTGTTATCTAGATCCAACAATGACAGGAAAATATGGGAGATAGTATCATATCTAGATATATGTTTATGGATGCCGTGTTGTGGTAGAGTCACTGTTTCATTCAGTCATTTCCACATTTTTTAAAAAATCCCAAATGGTCTTTTTGTATGGCAGCATTTGGACCTAATTCAGGATTAAATTAGTAGCAATGAAATAAAAAGGAAAAAGCTTTTTTTATTAGATATTTCCAATGGATTTCAATAGGGTTAAATATAAATAGTTTTATTTATTCATTTCTTTATTTTGGGGTAGATTGTAGGGGTGATACAGAAATATAATTTTATGTTATTTTATTGTATTTTACATATTTATATATTAAATTATTGTATTTTTATCCCATTATTATTGTATTTTATCCTATTCTTATTTTAGATTGTTTTTATAGGATTTTATTGATAATACGTGTTTGAATCTTGTATTTTGATGTAGCCTATAGGCTAATCAATAAAGCTAATCTAATCTAATCATTTGTTTATTATCAGTAATACACATTGTTTTTGTTAGGCTACTAAAAATATTAACTTTGGAATATTTCATTTTTAATTAGGTTTAAGGAGAAGATTAAAAAAGATATCTTAATTGGTTTGCAATAGAAAAGCAAAGGATTTTGGTTCCTCCGAAACCTTGCTCCTAATCTTTACAGAAACAGAGAACAGCATAAATGTGACCCATGGACACGGCTTCCATGCTTTTTTTGTCTCCAAGCAGTGTAACTCCAAAACCAATGATGTTCTGTCCTCACTACATGTTAGTCTGTGTGCAGCTCGATCTGCAATTAAACCCACCTATCCTCCGATAAAACGAACCATATGTGTAGATCTGGATGCTTTATTGAAAGAACAGAATATGGTGAAACTGGGGAAAATAGGAATACATACAATGAGAACCAAATACAAGACAGGCAGTATTGAGTTACTGCTGAACATAACAATTAATAAATACAAGTAATTTAAATCTCACCAGCAATGCTCTGTGTGTGGGATGTGCATTTGTCCTTGGATGACCATGTGCCACAGATTAAGATGGATTCTTCTTTGTGCTTCTGCCTTTTCCAAATGCTAAAGGAAAATGGAGTCTGGCTTCCCAGAGTGCACTTGTTTTGAGAGTGCAGGCTGATGGGTAAGTGGATTGGGTCAGCTTACAAACTATATAAGTAGTATTTGTCCCTCCCGGCACTAGATGGGGCTAGAGAGCAACAACAGCTTATATAAAAAGGTTATATGCTGGGGCATGACAAATGGGGAGTGGTTTCTTTGATGGAAATGGTTTTGTAGGATTGGGGTCAGGGTAACCACAGAACAAACCATGATTTTAAGCTCAGTTGTTAATGGGTTAATGTACAGCTACACATCAGGCTTCTCCTTAAATAAACTGTGGAAAGTTTATTTCGGCAGGGAAATAAGGAAAGGGGAAGTTTCATAGTTGCTTCACTTAAAAGGAAAAGGAACTGAATGCATTTAAAATGTTTCACAGTAAATAGCCCTTTCCTGTGGTACAGCATAGCTAATTAAATTGCTGGAAAATTTCAGTGGGCTACCCAAAACCCACATGCAACATGTAAATAACATCTCTTATGATAAAGATGCTGGGCTGATACTAGGGAGATCCAAGTGCTGGTCTGCCCTCAGCCTCAGCCTGACTGATCAATCACACTTTATCACACTATCTGATTCCACAGGGATTTCTGGGGATAATACAAAGAGGACACACTATTTAAGTACAATGGTATGTGGGAATGACCTTGAGGGATGAGGAGAACAGATGCTGCCAAGGGAACAATCAGAAAAGAGAGGGAGGAGCCCCCCAGTGGCTTAATGGTGAAAGACACTTAGGAAGGACCCATGAGAATGGATCGGACTATTAAAAGTGATTGTAGGAGATTTGTACTTTCAGACTCATAAGATTTTGACTCGCACAATAAAGTAGAATTAGCTCATCTTATTTCCTGCCTGGTTTATCTGGGAGGGCTAACACTAAGCCACCTGGAGTTCCTTCTCCACCTACTCCTCCTTTCTACTGATAACAGTAACAACTAAACTTACTCTAGGTTGGCCATCCAATCCACATTGGGGCATTTGAGGAGAGCTCAGAACATTACAGGTGGGATGGGAATGGTTTGCATCTCAGAATCCTTCCATTCCTATTTCCACTGTAAAGATCACATAATATGGTTTAAAAAAATGTCCCTCTCATTCTAGGGGCATAAAAGTAGCGCCTGAAGGTCTGTTGAAACCCTCCAAAATTAGAGCAGGCCAGGTTTCAACATCCAACACTTCCAAAGTTGGCCACCCCTGCAGTGAAATGCACAGATAGGATTCTGTGGGAAAGGACTAATCAGCTTGGTTCTGTTCCTGAACCATGAATGTAATGATGTGCCAGCTTCAGCTTCCTCTGAAGCTCCAGCTTCAGTTTTGCCTCTGGCTCCAGTTGCAGCCTTCCAATTCTAATTAAAAAAACACCAAACCTCAGATAGATTCCACAAAAATCCACTGGCCCTTAATAACTGGCCTCCTTACAGAATAATTTGTTGGAAAAAAAAGACGGGGTTTCTGTCTGTGAGAAATCTGTCAGAAACAGTCCTTTTCAGATTGCACAGCACAAGGAAGGTTTTTATACCCCAATCCAATCCAACCCAAATAGGAAATGAACTGAACAGGAAATGAGTCCAGTTCAGAACTTAGCAAAAGACTTTATCGCATCCTCTATTTGTGCAGTTATCTCAAGGATAATGGCTTTGCTAGATCCCTTCCCACTCTTTGCTTCTTGAGAGGAAGTGCCAACTGCTAGCTGGAAAAACCCAGATATATAGCATTTCCAATCAGTGATGCTGAGAATTACAAAAAAATATATACTGCTTTGTACTTCCTCCGTGCACTCCCAGTAGACTTTACAAATTTAATTTATTTTGGAGAAAATATATATGCCATTATGGCTAATTTTAAGCAGGAATTAGATGGTCACATAATCAGGCGTGCAATTTAGTACCTAAATAAGAATGGTAACAGCCAGAAATCCTATAAAGAAGCTTGTCCATAGAAATACTCTGAGCAAACTGACACCAGATAATTGGTATTCGTCTTTTTCTTTTATGCATGGCTGGAATCCGATATAACTTTTTCAGAAGCTTATGGAGCAGTTCAAGAGGGCCAACATTCCAGAGAATGAGGTAGCCAATTTGCCATTAACACGCACCTAGGGCTTACCTTAGATCACTGGGCTGTACAAAGTAACCACAGAGACAAAAGGTATTTTGCATAATAAGAAGTAGTGTGTGTAAAACAATCCTTTGCAAAGTGTTCCTCTCACTTTGATCTTTTGAAACCATTTGTATCGAAGGCTGCCTTTTGAATTCTTCTAGGCAGTTAATAGCTTGACTTGAGAAGTCAGTACAGATATTTTTCCTGCTTCTCTTCAGCATTAACTCTCTGCCTGTCTCTTTCATTCTATCCCTTTCACTTTGCCAGTTGTTCTTTCTGTTAATCTTTGCACTTTTTCAGTCACAACACAAACAATGGAATTACCAAGTTGGAAGGACATGAGGGAATAATCAATATAAAAAAACACACATCCTATATTATTATTGTTGTTGTTGTTGTCCTTTATAATAATAATTTAGCCAAATCAATACTGTGAAATCACTTCTCTAATGCTTTTTTCCTATTAAAGCAGAAAATATAATGCCAATCCCTATTAAGTTAAGTGACACTTCATGTCACAGAGGGTAATTGAAGTGTACTTTCTAATGGTTCGTCTACATATTTTACATCTTGGTTGTAAAATAGTGAACATGGGCTATTCTGGGAAAACATTCCTTCTCTTTCCACTTCTGTCCATTCTCAAAGGCTTAGTTCGACAGCTCCTTGTTTACATATCTATCTTTTGATGACAGCCAATCTACCGAAACAATAGATACCAAGCTGAACCACTTTATATTTATTTATTTGTTTGTTTATTTATTTATAAAATTTATTTGCCTCCCATCTCATATCCAATAAGTCTGGGTGGTTTACAACATAAAAACATTAAAAAACATTTAAATAAGTAATTATAAAAACACAGCAAATAAAAACATTAACAGACAAAATCAAAGAATCAAGATGGCAACGAAGGAAGATGAACACCTGGGCAGGGAGAGGGTGAGTTGGCATTGAATTTTAATTAGTCAACCAATTCTTTTTCATACTTTTTTCACCCCTAAAGAATTCCCTTCTATAGAAAAGCAGCTGTCAAGTGCCAGGGAAATCAGTAGCTTCAGGCAATCCAATTGTGTACAAAGATTTATTGCAAGCTTAAGCTCTCTACAAAAATCTGAGCTATTAATGATCAAGGGAAATGAGTGGGAGTAAGAAGACACTCAAGGTGAGCTGGACTTAGATCTCTTGTGGGCACGCAGGGACTCATGACTTATGACATGTTTGACCCCACCAGCCTGCTCATCATCATCTATAGCAGCTCATCTAAGTAGGATGCATCTTTATAGCACAAAGAGATAAATAAAGGCCATAAAGAGCTGGGATAGGGTGAAGTTGGCATGCAAAGATGCTGGTATTGATGACATTGTAGGGAAGGCTTGTGGCTCCAGGTTTTTGTTTCGATTGGGTTTTGGTTTTATTGCTGTTGTGAGACACCCAGAGTTGTGTCTTTTAAGATGGGTGGCCTTATACTGTAAGTCTTTTAAATGTAAATAAATAGAAATTCAAAACAGGTGATAGGCCTAGGAAACCTTTTCAAAGTGTCCAAACTAAACAGAATAGTATTTCATGTAAGAGATGACTGGAAGCTACTTAGCTATTCCTCTTTCTCAGATTAAGGCTACCAGATTTGGCTTGCAAAAATCCAGGCACTCTAAAAATGGCAGAAAACAGGAACAAAAAAGCGAATTTGTGTCTGCCCTATTTTTTATAGAGATAAAATAATTTTATCGATCTTGTTAAAATTACACAAAAAAATTAAAAAACAAACCCCAAGTTGTGAATCCATTCAAACAAAATATAATAAATCTAAATAAAACATAAAAGGAAAGCAAAAATACAGGTAAAATAGTTACATTTTTGTAAAAATTAGTACAACTCAATGTTTAAATACCAACTGAATCCTGATGTTATGGAATCATATTGTCTGATTTTTCCATTTGTCTAAAAAGGCAATGATAAAAGGGTTGAAAGCTTTTGTTAAGCTAACAACCTTTAGAATATGATACACACAGAGGTGAAATCTAGCCGGTTCGCACCAGTTCAGATGAACCGGTAGGGAAAATTTTGATTGGTTTGGAGAACTGGCAAATATCACTTTTGGCTGGCCATGCCCCTGCCTGCCCACTCACCGCTCACCCTGCCTCCTGCTCACCCAACCCCACCCACCCAGCCACTGCTCCGCCCAATCACTATTCATCTCGCCTCCCCACCCTAGCATAGACTTAGCAGCCTATATAAGTTTACCAAGCAATCTGTCACCACAGTGTCTTTGCCTGCCTTCCCATGAGGACGTGCCTGTACCCCAACTGCTCCTGATCTGCCTGCCTGCCTGCCTGGGTAAGAAGCCGCTGCCGCCACTTGCTTTGCTTCCTACTGGTGCTGCGTCCCCGTGCGGCCCAGCTAGCTGCGCCCACCCAAGGTCCCTGGAGCTTACCTACACTGCATCCCCATGTGGCCTATCTAGCTATGCCCCCCCACAGTCCCTGGAGCTTACCTGATGCTTGCTTCACTTCCAACCGGCACTGCATCCCCGTGTGGCCTGGCTGGCTGCGCCCAGCCGTGGTCTCCAGAGCTTGCCTGACGCTTGCTTTGCTTCCCACTGGCACTGAGTCCCCGCGTTGCCTGGCTAGCTGCTCCCAGCCGCAGTCCCCGGAACTTGCCTGATGCTTGCTTCGCTTCCTGCCAACACTGCGTCCCCGCGCGGCCTCACTAGCTGCTCCTCCCCACAGTCCCCGGTGCTTGCCTGATGCTTGCTTTGCTTCCCACTGGTGCTCTATCCCCGCGTGACCTGTCTAGCTATGTCCCCCCACAGTCTCCGGAGCTTGCCTGATGCTTGCTTCACTTCCAACCGGCGCTGCATCTCCACGCGGCCTGACTAGCTGCGCCCAGCCGCGGTTTCCAGAGCTTGCCTGATGCTTGCTTTGCTTCCCACCAGTGCTGCGTCCTCGCGTGGCCTGGCTAGCTGCTCCTCCCTGCAGTCTCCGGTGCTTGCCTGACGCTTGCTTCACTTCCCACCGGCGCTGCATCCCAGCGAGACCTACCTAGCTATGCTCCCCCGTGGTCCCCAGACTTGCAAGGCCGTGCGGCTGGAAATAAAGTAGGCAAAGAAATGCTTGGG
>JANHFL010009838.1:67800-81300 GCA_032468155.1 Oxyrhabdium leporinum | reverse complement strand
GAGGAGGAGGAGGAGGAGGAGGAGGAGGAAAGGCTTTACTATTCAGTGGGCAAAGGGTGGGAAATTAGAGAGACCAAGTTTCATCCAGCCAAGGCAAAATCCTGTCTGCTGGGAGATGTGAAGACTGAAGAGAACATGAGCTTCTTAGGGTGAGAATACTTCCCTGTACTCCTGTGTTTTGTAAATTATCCAATCCCAAAGGTGCTTTTTCAAAAGGCAACTGGGCTTTGTTTTTCCTTGAACACCTTTCAGCTTCTTCAGTTCTGACTGAATGGATGGAAGGATTTATACTCATTATCATTAGCACCCTTTCTGAGACTCATTGAGGCCACTTAGAGGTTTATCTGTGCCCTCAGAGTTACCTGAATGGTATAAAAGGGGCACGGTACCTTCTTGGAACTGTTGAAAGGATATTCAGGTCAACTAAGGGCACAGATAAACCTCCAAGTGGCCTCAATGAGTCTCAGAAAGAGTGCTAATGACCAGATGAATATAATCCTTCCCTACTCAGTCAGAACTGAAGAAGCTTCTTGGATGAGAAGCAAAATGTTTTCAAACAAAGTCCAGTTGCCTTTTAAAAAAGCACCTTTCAGACAAACATGACCTGGATGACTACAAACACCTCTCATACACTGAAAAATACTGGAGTTTCAGAGTCAGACAAGACAGCTAGAGCAAATAAGGAATATAACAAAGTATTTAACCATATGAAATGGCATTTCAGTTTTGGTAAAATGTCCTCCTTTTATAAACTTTAAAAAGTTTTGAAAGTGTCATTATCAAGTGAGAAAGAGTAATTATTCATTCTCCGCTCAGTTATTCCAAAGAAATAGGTTTCCCACTGTTTTTTAAATAAATTATTCCAAAGTGTAAATTTCTGATGAGAAAATAAAATTTTAATTCTTTTCCTATCAACAGCCAAATATGTCTAATAAACTTGATCATTAATTGTTCCTAGGCCTGAAACCAAGTTCTGGCCAGGATTTCTTTGCCACTGTAGTGCAGATTTTGCTGCTCTAATTTATATATATATATATATAAATTTTATTTATACTGTATATATTTTTATATATATACTGAGAAAAAAAGGACACCTGTCAGCAATTTCAGCTTCTTCTGAACAAGTGGCAATGATTATTAATTTATTTCCCGTATATTTGACTCCTCTTCCATTTCCTGTTCTTCCCGTGCTCATAGAATATTTGAAAAAGTTTTTTTTCCCTCCCAACCGGAAACCACATTTATTCCCTACTCACAAGCATTTCAATTCCCTGACTCAGAAGGCAGAGTTGAAGATTGCACATTCAACCTAATCTCCAACAACCTTATACTTAACATTTTGCTGTTGCATAATTATCCTGTTTACAATGTTCTGTACATTTTTTCTCACAGAAAATGTTTTTAGGTTTGGATTCTAAGCTGCATGCAAATGCCAGAAACCTTTGGCAAGGAGATGGCCTCTGCATACTTAGGGATATTTCACGGAGGAAAAAAATATATTTGCAATAAGGAATGCATATAAGTGTGCTGGCTCCATTGGAACAAACCCAAGCCAGCCAGTTTAACCTTCCAGCAAGAGGACTGTGTGAGCTGAAGTGGATAAACACAGCTTAGGTTAGAGTTATTAAAAGAAAGATGTCAGGGCCTCTTAACTCCTCCTTCAGTTTCTTACTTAACACCTCTGGTCACTTCTTGAAATATGAAACAGTAGTATCACTTGATTCCTCTGAGTTTTAATCAACCAATGATTGCACAGTGAAAATTAGGGCTCTTCTAAACCACAAGAGATCCCAGGCTTTGATTGCTTCAAAGCAATTTGAAGTTGAACTCTGATTACCTTCAGACCTTGTAACACTGGGAGCGAGGAGCAGGAATCCCTTCCTCACTCCATCTCCTGCATTAACAAAATGTTTCTTGGCTCCCCCTCTATTCAGAGGGAAAGAAAGAATCAGAACAAGCAGACTTAGAGATTTGAACAGAAAACATAGGGTAATAGGGTTGAAGGGACTTTAGAGGTCTTCTAGTCCAATCCTCTGCCCAAGCAGGAGACCTTATACCATTCCAGACTGTCTTGTCTCTTCTTGAAAACTTTCAGTGATGGATCACCCACAATTTCTGAAGGCAAGCCATTCCACTGATTAAGCGTTCTCACTGCTAGGAAATTTCTCCTTAGTTCTAGGTTGGTTCTCTCCTTGATTACTTTCCATCCAGTGCTTCTTGTCCTGCCTTTGGGAGCATTGAAGAATAGGTCGGCCTCTTCTCTGCGACAGCCTTCAAATGCTGGAAGATTGCTATCATGTCACCCCTAGTTCTTCCCTTTGTTAGACTGAACAAAGATTCCTCAATTGTTCATCACATGGTTTTGCCTCCATGACCTCTTATCATCTTTGTGGCTCTTCTCTATCTGCAGTTCGTTCTCTACCTGGGAGAAGGAAGAACCTGAGAGTGTATTGCCAGTTTCCCCCCCTCTTTTTTCACTGCTAAGGGGAAAATGCAGGGTAATTTAGCCAGTCTTTTTAGGAACTTTTGGGTCAGCTGAAATTCGGGAGCTGGGAAAAGAGATGAGGAAAACATTCCTGTTAGTAGAACAATGATTTGACCCCAGCCTCTGCAGAGCTTCAATGGTATCTAGTCAAAAAACCTGGCTTTGGAGCTGATCTTCTTGCATTGCCACTAAGAATTAAATCAGCTGCCAAAAAAGCAATGTGGAGCACAAACACTGAATGCACAGGCACTCTCAAACAGAGACATCAGAAGCTCAGGCACAATAGAAATGTTGTAAAGCGATATCATTATTCGTAATATCTGGCAGGCCATCATAAATGAGATAAATTCTAAACAAATACACTGTTTGCAGCAGCTTTCTCCAAGCTGGCGCCATCCAAATAAGATAATATTTCCCAGAATTCCCAGATAACCTGGCCAAGGGCAGGCTGATTTATATGTTCAATCCTTCTTTGTGTTTTAACTGCAATCAGCGACACTCTCTCAAAATTAAGTGACAAGAGGATTGCAGCCTTAACTATTCTGTCCTTCCTCTTCCAACCACAGTATTTCTCTTCTGTCACACCAGCATCACACCACATCTGGATTTTCCATGTCATCCGTACAAGTATAGCTTATATTATCCTTCCAGAATGGTCAGTTCCAATGCCTTTTCCTGTCTTGCTGGAATTATGCCTACATTTCTTTGTACTGACTTTTTCCCATTTTCCATTCCAGTTGAAAATATGTTCCTTCATCCAGGTGTTCCATCTTTGGATACATTATTTTATCTCCTTTTGGGGGGGATTATCTGCTCTCCTTCTCCCATCCTCCCGTTTTCTTCTGTTATGTTCTCAATCTTCCCTCCACATTTCTTTTCAGCAAAGCAAAACTACCAGAGAAATACAGTAAAAAAGGTTCAAAGTAACGAGGCTGATAAGGAACAGGGTAAAGCAGAGATTGAGATTGTAAGGCCTTCATATTGCAGGCCAGAGATGCTCTATGTGTGGTGCTGGGAGTCCATGTGCCATTGAAATCTCTGATACCCTCACAGTTTTCTTACAGGACCACTAAATTGTAATTTTTAGGTAGCAGATGGGGAAATTATTAAGTACTTGGGAAACAGTTATAAAAAGTTTCTCTGTTCAATGTCAATTTGAATTTAATTTTAATTAAAAATTCCTTTTATTCTACTCTGTCCACATCTTTATAAGTACAATTCCTAGCATGCTACTCAAAAGTTCTTTCTTCACACACACACACACACACACACACACACACACACACACACACATGGAGAGGGAGAGGGAGTGGGAGAGGGAGAGGGAGAGGGAGACAGACAGACAGACAGACAAAAGATGCATATTCCCAGAAATGGGGTGGATATTTTTCCCCTACCTTAGTACTAAATCCTACAAGTTATTAATCTTTAAAATGGAAGGATCATGTCAGATTCCTGACCCTCTCTCTCTCTCTCTTTTGAGAGAGAGTGATTTTAGTATCTTAAATTCAAGATCACTCTCCTGTTGAGAAAATGTGGTTGTTACCATGATTCTTCCTCATTAAATATGAATGGGGGTTTGTTGAAAAGATAACAGCTTTCCAGTCAACAAGGGAGATGCTAAATGGTCAAAGCTGTATTCAACTCTCAAAGCAGACTAAAACATGACATCATCCAAAAATTATTATCATGTTACAAGAATGAGTTTTGTGTTTTTAAGAAATGTACCAGTGTACATACGGTGATGGATTTATGTTGTACTACACACAGGTTGGTGGTTCCAAATGCTTCAAATGGTTTTACAATAAATCACAAATTGAGTAGTGTTTCATCCGTGCATGCCCCAGGGCTCCTGGATCTGCTAGCTGGACAACTCACATGAATGAACCATGACTAATAAGCATTTTGACCAGCCTTGGTGCCCATTCGGCTTTGAAGTGCACTCAGCTTGAACTGAGATTGGATGTGCAGACACTTTGTCTAAGGAAGAAAAAGTTAGGGAATTTTGGAGCCAGAAGAGAAATGGGACCTTTCAATACATAAGAGCTTTATATGCTGCTGCAGTCAATGTTCCCTTACGCATGGACCTTGGCTCCTGCTGGGTTAAGTAATTACTGCACTTCATCTAAAACCCAAAAGCAATTTCTCAAGGCTGAGCCAGATTATGTGCACCAGTAAATCTCTGAAGCTGCCTTCAATTGCAGTTGACTCAGACAACCAGTGGACTCATGGTGGTCCCACGAAATTCCCTCCTATTGACCAACTAATTGTGTGAAACCACCGCCCGACTCAGGAATAAATTGCACGCTCACTCACTGTCCCAGCTACTCTCCCAAATAGCTGTGCAAGAAGCTCCAGGCTAATTGTAGTTGGGGAGCCAATCTGAACAGCAATATGAAGCAGCCACCAGGAGCCTGGGACTCAGGATTTTGGATCTTGGTAAAATTGACCACTTGGTCTTAATTGTTATTTTCCGGTTTCTTCTGACACCGGGGGCTACATCAGTAACTTGCCATGCTCCATAGGAGGTTTATGACCTTCCTTTGCTTATTCAGCAGAAGACCTCGCCAACATGCAATGAGTTCTCAGATTTTTTATTGTTGAACAACGATGACATTTCAAAAGATAGCTCAGAAAGCAGATCTCACATTGGGAAAAGAGACAAGCTCTAAATATATATTACCAAAGTTAAGTTCCTTTGAGAAGTCAGAGGATCTGCTTTATTATATCTGGGTCCCTTTCAGTCAGGATTGAGGTCCAGGTATGGGAGACTAAAATGGCATTATTTGCACATTTTGATGATCTTGGGTATAGGCAAGATAAGGGATCCATTCTTGCTCCGCTTGATCCTTCCATGGCTTTTGATATCATTTACTTTCTGGATTGGGTCCAAGGATTGGAGTTGGGCAGCATTATATTGTGCTTCCTTTACTTCCTTTGTCTAGGATTAATACCTGTTGGTTATGATTCGTGGGGAGACCTCCCACCCTCAGTCCCTACCTGTGGGATTCCATAGTGTTGAGTACTCTTCTTTCTCCTAGTCAACATCTACAGGTAGTCCTCGACATACAACAGTTTGTTTAGTGACTGTTCAAAGTTACAACAGCATTGAAAAAAAGGAAACGACCATTTTTCACTCGTATGACCATTGCAGCATCCTCATGGTCATGTCATTTACATGCAAATGCTTGACAACTGACTCACATTTATGAGTTACAGTGTCCCGGAATCATGTGAGATCTTCTGACAAGCAAAGTCAATGGGAAAACCAGATTCTCTTAACAACTGCGTTATTAGTTGTACACCTGCAGCGATCCACTTAACAAGTGTGACAAGAAAAGTTGTAAAATGGGGCCAAACTCACTTAACAAATTTTTCACTTAGCAAAATGGCTTCAGGGCTGACACCTACATTTTGGGCTCAATTGTGGCCGTAAGTGGAGGATTACCTGTACATGAAGCCATTGGGTGAGAACATCTGTCACCACAGGGTGAGGTACCATCAATTGAGGATACCCAATTATACCTTTCTGCCTCTGGCAACTTAAGTGATGTTGCTAGTGTCCTTTCTCTCTGCCTGGAGGCTGTGTGGGCCTGGATGGGGAACAACCATCTTCAGATGGATCCGAGTTCACATAGGGTAGTGATGGTGCCAGCAGAGAAATCTTCTCTAACAGTAAAGGGCTAGGACAGGATTAGTCTCCAGCTCCAGTGTTAAGATGGACTGTGTGGAGAGAGCAAGTTTATCCGGCATATTTTTCCAGGGGCCAGAGGAAAGCCTGTTCAACCAGCTGTCTGTATGTGATTTATAGGTCAGTAGGAGGTACATTATCCTAAATTCCTGTGGGAAGAACCCAGAAAAACCTCTCAGGAGACAAGTATAAAAAAGAAAGACCATCTATGTGATCTACTATTATTATTCCTCCAAGTAGGAAACTAACAGAAATTTGCATGAATCCTATTTTCACTAAGCCAGTAAGCATCACATAAGAAAAAAAATAGGTCAACAGATAACACCCTGGCTGTAGGGATGGAATTTGGTGCAAAATCCATGGAGAATTAGGAAGGGAAAATTGGCTTCTATAATACAAATGGATTGACATATGTCCAACCCGTCCAACATTCTCCACTCTTCATTAAGCTCAAGTATAGTTTTTGTAACAGTAACTATATAAATGCTTACAACATTATCCCATCTATTTCTATCATTACTTTGTCTCAAGAGCTATTGACTGTTTTTACTTCTCTCTGTGACCATGTCATTCTTACTCCCAAAACCATTGACCTTCTCCCTTTCCCTTTCCCTTTCTCCTCCCTCCCCTTTCTCCTCTCCTCCTTCTCCTCCCCTTTTTACAAGGAAAAAAAAAGAGAGAGAAAGAGAGACAGCGTCACCCCAGGAATCTCAGTATAGATGTGAATAGTTATGAACAGGCCTTCAGTTCTTTTTGAGGTTAATGAGACTGACATTCTTTTATGTGGAAAAATTAGTTTCAGCTAGACAATATACTTTCAAGTCAAAAAGAATAAAAATGTAGCGTAATTATATGTACAAATAGTTGTGGCTAGTTTCAAGAAACACCATGAGTCATCTATTTCTGGAAACAATTAAAGCTAACTGAAGTGCATCCTCAGAGTAATAAGCTGCCATTTGTGAGTTCCTTTATCTGGGTAATTTTATTTCATTCCCCACCCATCCTTGATTATCTGCTTGTTTGGGAGGCCTTTTGCTGCTTTTATGAGTTTTCAAATAGAGCTTGTTGCATTGCCGGGATGGGGGAGGCAATGCTCCTACAGCTCTTTTTCTTCTTTATTTTTGTTCCAGACTTCCTCATTCTTTAAACTTTTTTTTCAGCGTGCAACTTCCTTATAATTAAAACATTGGCTATTGGTATTGCGTACCAACAAACATTGGCATCCCCCTCCAGTTATGAAATTACTCTGAGTTCCTTGGAATGCGGCATATGACTGTGGTTTTCTCTTAATCCTCTGTCTATTTTGCCTCACATAATGCTATTCTGCCAAAGCCCCTGTCACAATCTTTCCATAATTTAACCCGTATTTGCCTAGTTGTAAAATTAGTTATAACTTCTCTCCAATGTTCATCCTGATTATGGCAATCAACTGTCTATCACACATGATGGTTATTGCAATTCTTACAATGTATGTTGCATTTGACTATAGGGTACGGGAAGTCCTTGACTTACCACGGTTAGTTTAGGGACCATTCAAAGTTACAACGGCGCTGAAAAAAAGTGACTTATGACCAGCTTTCGCACTTAACGACCGTTGTATCATCCTCAGGGTTGTGTGATCAAAATTCAAACACTTGACTCATATTTAAGATGGTCGCACTGTCCTGAGGTCACGTGATCCACTTCTGACAAGGAAAGTAATGGGGGGTTAAGCCAGATTCACTTAACAGCAGTTTGACTAATTTAAAAACTACAGTGATTCACTTAACAATGGTGGCAAGAAAGGTCGTAAAGTGGAGGCAAATTCACTTAATAAATGTTTCCCTTAGCAACACAAATTCTGGATGCAGTTGTGGAAAATATATGTCATTTTGTGTTTCCTCTGAGGCCAAAGGATTTCTCAGTTATCTGATTTTAGTCTTGAAGCATGGTTTTAAAGGCATGTTGTTATTAGGTACCAGCAGTAAATAAGGTCCTTACAATTCCTTGGAACAATTTTGGAAATCTAAAAGTCACACTAGTCAATAGCTGCAATTCTAAACTTCAGATTTCCACATTATGTGCCTTCCAGAAGAGTTGGTATGATAACACCTAGAATTGTCATGCAGATTATGTGAATTCTAATTCAAAGTGTTCTGGAATATAGCAAATCCCTGAATCCCTGATATGTAATTAAAAATATTTTTATTTTATTTTTATTTTATTTATCGAATTTATTGGATGCCCATCTTACCACAGGATCTGTGGTATATATATTAGGATTACACTATAGTGTAAGTTGTGTCTTCAAACCAATTGTGATTTGTGACAACTACCTGGACAAATCTTTGCAGTTTTTTGGCAAGGTTTTCAGAAGTGGTTTGTTTTTGTCTTCTTCCTAGGGCTGACAAAAAGAAAACGGCCCAAGGTCATTTTCATTAATAATAGCCCAGGTAGCTTCATGCTTAAGGCAGGACTAGAATTCCCAGTATCCTAATTTTCAACTTAGTGTCTTAACAACTGCATGACTGGCTGAAAATAGTATAACAATGAATAATCACCACAAATGGGAGTAATATTAGTCTTGTAAAGTTTTCCAAATTTTAAAAATCATTTGCTTATATATTTGACTGTGTCCTGTTCCTTTCAGAAACTAAAACCTGAGAACAACTAAAATAAAAAGTAGTTTGGATGTTATATATTTTTTGTGCTTGGTATCAAATCATAGAACAATAATATGTGCTTGATCTTGTGATGAACTTTGCCTGATAATACAACTTGCATTAGTTTTTCAGGGAAGCAATGGAGGAAAAGGATTTGATGGCATTAATGGAGAGCTAGTAAGATCTGTTTTTCTCTTTTTCTGTTAATGCTCCATGTAAATTAATGGTGCTTATTTTATTTAATTAAATTTGATTAAATATTTAATTTAAATCAATAAATTTAATGATGAGATTTTTTTTTTGTCTGCAAGGGCTACCCTGGGCTTCCAGGATTTAAAGGAGAAAAAGGTAACCCTGGCAACAAGGTACTTGGATTTATTTGGTTTACTTATTTGAAATGCAGAGTGCTGGTATTTCAGACTCCAGACAATCCATTCTAATTCCTTTCTAGCTGAGGTCGAGACAGCAGTCACACTACACAATCAAAGCCCCACTTTGTATAGTCATTTGATATCATTATATATGGAAAAGAGGCTTTTACTTTTGGATTTATTTTGCTGAATGTCTCCCCTTATTATTATTAATGAGGAATTATACTTCATCAATTCCCATAAAGCCATGGGTTCCTTACTTTCATTATAATGTGAAATAATATGCATTTATTTCTACCAAACATTTTTTGACTTCTAGAATTTAGGGCACTTCAAACTTGCTGGTATCTCTTTTCTGCCAGTATGGTTTCAGCTACAAAAACAATGACACTCAGAGCATGAATACTGAATGAGGGGAAATGAGGCCACGTTTCTCAAACAAACATTTTCCAAATTTTACAATAAGAATAAAAAATCAATTTATAGTATAAAGTGTATAATTACTGAGATCCAACCTAGCATAAATGTTACACACACACCCCATACTACCATAGCATTTTTGTATTCCAAAAGAAGGTTACTGATATATTGTTTTACCTCTGTCCATACTACAGTGATCTCACCTTCTCTTTGTGGTCCAGGAAGGTATAAACATTGATAGTTAACAGTGAGCCAGTACCCAAACTGAGAATTAGGGCCATGGCCATTTGCTTTAAAGGACGAATGGATGTGGATGTTCTTCTCAGAAATGAGGATGCTCAACTGCCTTCAGCTATCCGGGCCCTCTGCCAGAAGTTGCTTCCATTTTGTATGAATTAAGACTCAGTTACATCTTATTGCTTGAAACATCTCTCATATGTTTTTTTTCTTTTATAGATGTTTTTATTTTTTAATATAATAATTCCATCTTCAATTGAGCAATGTGTCACCCGGGTACAAATATCTTTGTAAAATAGTAATCAAAATGTACAGCAATATTCATTACATCAGTATTAATTCTATAATGTAAAAATAATAATATTCAACATACTAATCATAATATTTACTTCTCTCTCTTAACATATCTTCTTTATTTCACTAATATTTTGTTTCCCTGTTTCTAACTTCCATTTTTGTTATTGATAAAATAAATCCCATGTCGTATAATATTCAGTTTGCTCTTTTTTAATTGCAAGCATTAATCTATTCATTTCTGCTCATTCTAATAGTTTCCTGATCACATTCTCATCTGTGGGTATCTCTTCACTTTTCCAGTTTTGTGAAAATACAATTCTAGCTGCAGTTAATATATGAAAAATTAAATATGCATTTCCCTTAATATATATTTCAGGTAAAATCCCCACAGAAATACTTCTGCCTTTAAATCAATATGCTGCTTTATCATTTTTTCCAGCCACATATCTATTTTTGTCCAGTATTACTTTGCTTTTGAGCAAGTCCACCACATATGATAATATGACCCAGGTATCTGGTGGTACTTCCAGCATTTAGCTGACTTATCTTTAAACATCTTTGCCAACCTCTCTGATATGAAATGCCATCCATTAATGGTCTTGTACCAATTTTCTTTTTATGCAGTTGACATTGTTAATTCATAGTCCTGCCCTATAATTTTTACCATTTATCTAACTCAATTATATGCCTAATAGGTAGCTGTAGGTTTCTTTATCAATTTTTCTTCTGCCGCTGTTAATATCTTGTCTAGTTCTGTTACTTCTTTATAAAAACCATATAGTTTAAAATCTTTCTCATGTCTAGACCGTATCTGCACTTGTGAGAACCGTGTCATTTCAATTCCTTGATCACTCAATTCTTGCTTAATTTTGAGTTTCCCCTTTTCATTCAAAATATCTTTATATGTAACAATATTTTCCATGTTGATAACATTTGGGTGAACCAGCGCTTCCATTGTTGAAAGCTAAACTGGTATCCACAAGTAATGTTGTTCTCTGACTTTCTCCCACACTAACAACAATGCATTCCTAATATAATGTCCTTGAAAGTAACCATGTATTTTATTTTTCTCATACCACAAGAAGGCATGCCAGCCAAATTGCAAGTCATGCCCTCCAAGGTCAATATTCTTTTGTTCCTCAATACAATCCATTCTCTCACTCAAGTGAGTACCGCAGCCTGATAATACAATTCCCAGTTTGGTAGCCCAAAGCCTCCTCCATTTTTTCTGCATATCTGTGAGATTTTTAATTAATATCTTAGTTCTCTCTTTATTTATTTTCAATCCTGCCACTTCACCATATTCCTCTACTTTTTTTAATTAGTTTAGGTCCTGTATCTTGTGTGTCGTCCAGAACGAAAACTAAATCGTCTGCAAATGCCTGTAGTTTATATTTTCCTTTTTTATTTCCATACTCTTTATCTCTATATCTTGTCTAATATTTCTATTTAATACTTCCAATGTCAATATGAATAATAGGGGAGACAAGGGGCATCTTTGTCTTGTACCTTTTTTAATGTTAACCTTCTCTTTCATATCTCCATTTACCATCAGTTTTGTTGTTTGCTTATAATATATCACCTTAATCATGTTAATAAATCTCTCCCCAAAATCTGTATCTTTTAGTTGTGCTACCATGAATTGCCAGTTCACATTGTCAAATGCTTTCTGTGCATCTAGGAAGATCAATGCCATTTGCTTCCCTGGATGTGCTTCGTAGTACTCCAGCATGTTTAAAATTATTCTCATATTGTCTTTAATTTGCCACTTAGGTAGGAATTCATTTTGGTCTGGATGTACAAATTGATTTTAAAATCTTTTAAGTCTTTCTGCAATTATTGAGGTGTATATTTTATAATCTGCATTCAGTAATGATATTGGCCTATAATTTTTTATCTGTTGTAAGTCTGAGTCCTCTTTTGGTATGTGTGTAATATGTCTGTCCATGAGTTTGGTACTTTCGCATCTAACAGTACTTCATTGAACACTTCCAGCATTGGTATACTTAGGATATTTTACAAACCTTTGTAAAGTTCCTCTGGTAGACCATCTGAGCCTGGTGTTTTTCCATTTTTTGTCTCTCAATTGCTTCTATTAGTTCCATCATTGTTATACGTTCATCTAATATGGCTTTTACTGTTTCAGGTAATTCTGCTTTTTTAAAATATTTTTTAAAATATTCTACTTTTTAAAAATATTTAAAAATTGATGTATCAGATTTTTTTCCTCCTTTTTCAATTTATATGCCAGCCATCTTCCTGGTTTGTTTGCATTTTCAAAGAATTTTTGTTTAGTATTTTTAATTTTTTGAGCTAATTCTTTATTTATTATATTTAACTTGTGTTTTATTAATTCCATTTGACTTTTTAGATTCTTGTTTTGTGGTTCTTTTTGTAATTCTGTCTCTAGTCTATTATATTCTTCTTCTAATGTCTTTTGGTTTTGTTTCTTCTTGTTTTTCTTTCCCATATAAGTTATGACTAAACCTCTAATATATGCCTTGACTGTATCCCATACATTTTGTAGTGAGGTCTCTTCTTTTCTATTCTCTTTGAAGAAAAATATATAATTCTTTTTCCATGAATTGAATAAATTCCTTATCTTTTAATATTGATTCAACATCCATCTTAATTTCTTTTTTTTGTCCTTTCCATATAACTTTTATTTAATCTGCCCAATTACTTATTTCTATATTCAGTTCTTGTACATTAGATTTCAGTTCAGCTGACATCCATATCTTATCTATTCTTGACCAAGACATTCACCTATTTGAATAAAATGAGTACTGATTTTCCTTAGGATGTGTCTCTTGCCATACATCTTGGATGCCTAATTCTTCAACCAAAAGTCTTTGGAAGCATTTTCCTCGCTTTTTGTTCACTTTCCTGGTTTTATAATCTAGAGCTGCATCTACAATTGCACTGAAATCTCCCACTACACAAATATTTTTGTACTCCAATTCTACTATTTTCTTATGAAGTTTACTATAAAAGTCCTCTTGCTTACTAATTGGTGCATAAATTGCTACCAGGAGTATCTGTTTGTAATTCATTGTTATCTCCACCATCAAAATCCTCCCCTTTTCATCCATAAATATTTGCTTAGCATTTATTGTTTCTTTCATATAAAGAGCTACTCCTCTCTTTTTATAGTGTGATAAAGAGGAGTATAGTTTCCCAATTTTGGGGTATTCCAATAACTTATTGTGTTGCTTTTTAAAATGAATCTGTAGGAATCTGCGCCTAGGTGGCGCAGTGGTTAGAGTGTTGAACTGCAGGCTACTTCTGCTGATTCAATCTAGCGGTTCAAATCCCACTAGGCTCAAGGTTGACTCAGCCTTCCATCCTTCCGAGGTA
>JANHFL010009838.1:11070-24055 GCA_032468155.1 Oxyrhabdium leporinum | reverse complement strand
TAGATAGATAGATAGATAGATAGATAGATAGATAGATAGATAGATAGATAGATAGATAGATAGATAGATAGATCACTTGAAACAATTTTCCTTTCAAGTTGTTAATTTTGTTAATGTTAATAATGACACATCAGGAATTATTACTTTTTAAATAGCTTAAAATGGCTGGATGATGCTGTAAAAAAGAAGGACTTGCCTTCTGCCTACTACAACTACATCTACTAGAAGTTCTCCCTCTGTAATTCCCCATTCCAACACTCATATAAATGGTAAAACTGTTTATATAACAATCTTGCATGAACAAAGTCTCATAATGTATTCTGGCGCAATCAATCCATATTGTTTTCCAGCATCATAGAACTGGAAGCAATTTCAGTGGTCATTTAAGACAGCGTTTTGGGCTGGGGAATTCTGGAAGTCCACACCTCTTCCAAGAGTGAGTAACACTGATGTAGACTAGGACAGCTTATTTAGTGCAGGGCCTTGTACAGTAACTCTGATAGATTGCCAAGTAGCTGCTTTTTGGAGACTTCAAGAGAAGAACTCACCCTGTGTCTACTTGTTCCATTGGCTGACAATGAATGCAGTCAGGAATTTCCTGCTGGTATCTAGCCTGGTATTTGTTCCTTTGACTCTGGCCACTGGGTCAGTAGAAAAAAAAACCCTCCACTGTCTATTCTATTTATCCACCGTCCAGATGTTTGAAGACTGCTACTGTCCCTACCTTAGTCATTTCTTCCATTTTATTTATTAATTTTGTATATGCTACCCAAATGAATTGAAGTGAAAATACATCCAGATCCTTTTAACCGTTCTTTCCATTGTTTGGGTCTGATTCTTGTCTTGCTTTCCATGTACAAATCCATTTTGAAGATTTGAACAAACATTGCTTCCATTATGTCCTGGGCAGAATTATTTAAATATTTTCCATGGGTTTTTATTGTTGTTCTAACAGGGCCAGCAACCAAGTGGCTTTGAAAGTTTATTGCTATCAAGACGAATAATAAACTTTCTTTTTACTTCCCCCCCCTTTTTTGGGGGGGACGGGGGACAAGCATATTTCATTCTGGTGTCATTTTGTCTAGGACTGCAGACATTTATGGTATGGAAACATGTACATATAATAAGGTTATCCTAAGTTATCCGCTTTTTCTTCTCTCATATCTTTGCGAAAAATGGGCTGGAGTCTTCTAACAACTGTGGCTTGGTATTTCCTGTCGTATCAAAGCTGTTTCCAGAAAGCCAGATTTCAGTGCAAAAATTGATCAGTTCAACAGTTCACTGTTCTTTCAAAATTGTACATTTTGCATAGAGTACTTACAACCATCAAAATAATCATTGGCAGCTTTCCTCCCACCCCTTTTTTCTAAGGTAAGCTTTGCTTGTTATTTCTATACTTAAATCGTGTCTAATTCTGATCCTGCTGGAATGATAGAGCCTTGTTTCAGGCCAGCAAGTTCTTGGAGTTCTCATGAGCCTTTGTTAAGTTGTGGGTGTTGGAAATGTAAACAAACTGCTGTAGGTCTTTTATGATGAAGGCACAGTCAGATGAGACTGTCCTGAATGTTCAATGGGAGCTGCTTGGAAAGCATTTGCAAAGCTCATGGTATCATTTTACTGGTGACCCGAGAAAACAGGAATGAACTGGCTAAATAAACGAGTAGTAAATTTATCCTATCTTCAGCTTGTAGGCAAAATCTATCTGCTGGTCTAGTTATGACTCATCAGATAAATATGTTTTCTACCATAGGAAAAAGCTTGATTGCTTTTATACTAAATCTGAGCAGCCCTTAAAAATAAGTAATTATCCTCAGTAACAAAGGGAAAATGCCTGAGGTATTTCCTGAAATTAACTAATTTGAACTAAAGAGCCTATTGTGGGACCTAAAAAAAAGGTGTTGAGGGTAACAATTGTTGCTTTGATTCCAAAGACTATTAAATAAAGAAAGTCTGATTCTGGGCAAGTAGTATTTATTGTGGTCATTCCTTAAAATTGAGCATCTTGATTATGAATTGTTTAATTCTTAAATTCCTATGGCCAAAAGTTTCAAGATTTTCTTAGAAAAGAAGGGGCTGTCTGGTAGGCCTTAGCAGTATAATTATTCACTCCAAAATCTTTTAGCCAGTTTTAGTGAGTCATGAATATATATCCACTGCCCACCATCACGTTTCTGGACCAGGCACAACCCTGTAGAAATTCAGGTAGGAACAGCCTCTCCGCAAACTGATTTGGGGCCATTCCCATTGTCCAATTCACAATCTGGATCTATTTTTACAAAAGGGTGGACCCCCCCCAAAAGATATTTTTATTTCTTTCAGTATTTTTGTACTTTTTATTATATACTTTCTGTTGTGACCCCTTTCCTCTTTTTGATCTCACTAGAATTTCAACTGTGTTGGATGTATATCTCTAGCAGCATTGGATTTATCCAGTTTGCATAGCTAAATGTCTATGGAGGTTCTCAGTCACCCAGGTCATGGTTGTCCCAAAGGTGCTTTTTCAAAAGGCAACTGGACTTTGTTTTTCCTTGAAGGTGTTTCGCTTCTCATCCAAGATGCTCCTGCAGTCCTTCATTTTAGTCTATTGAACACTAAGGACAGTGGGAGCAGAGGCAGCAAACAAGGATTCCTTTTCATTTCTCCCTTTGTCTCTCTTTTGCTTTTCTTGTGAAGATAGAAGGAGGAAAATTAGGGGGGCATGCCATTTTTTAATGAACCCATCCTCTAGACTTAAAGACAGGACGCGCTTAAGAAATGTTAGCAAGTTCAACAACTTGTTATTTCTCCTGCATGAAACTCACCCTCAACAGGACAATGCAGGCTATTCACTTCAAAGCAGATACATAAATACTCAGTGCAGAGATAATCACCTTGAAGCTAAAAGTCAATGGCTGCTACCCCTTCTGTATGTTCAAAGTTTCCTTCCTAAGCCCCACAGATTCTTTGTCTGTAGCCAAGCTCTACACGGCTTACAGCTTATCAGAGAAGGACTCAATTCTTACATATTTTACAGTTACAGTTGTTACAGTTACATATTACAGTTAAGAACTGTAGGAGTCAGTTCTTATGTATTACACTTAATTAACTAAAACAGATAATAAGAGGTTTATCCACACTGCTCTGCTACCTCCTTGCTTGAACTGGCTATCAGCTATTTATTAGGGGGCAGGAATGACTGATGTTGCTGTGTGTGAACACTATAAACAGGATCTCTCTGGGAATGTTTTCCTGCCATGGTTTTCAAATACTCTTTTAGATTTTATGTTGCCTTGAGCATTCCTGTCCATTTGGGTTAGTGCTCTTTTAGAAGCCATAATAACCCCAGCAGTCCATTGGCTTTTTGTAGAAGCCCAAATATCCCCTTAGCAGAGTCTACGGTTATCACAATATTTCTCTGTACCCTTATTGGTATTCCTACAGCGATGCAACGGTTGTAGCATTCGCTTTGAAAATAGATGATTTCTGGCTTGAACCCCAATAGAATTTTGTTAATGACCTCTTTTCTTTCCCCAAAAACTTATCTTCCCTGGGCTGTTTTTATTTCTTTTTCTCAATGTGCCACCTTTTTATTTCAAGTGACACAAAAAAATATGAAATAGTGCACAACTAGGCATTGAAGAAAAAGCTCATAGAAAAGTAGGCAGCTCAGGAAAAGAAAAATAGTAATGAACATTTTTTTTTACAACTTTCCCCCCTCCCTCTCAATCCTGGCTGCGCTATTGTTGGACCTATTAGCATCAGCAACAGTATCAGAGACTTATTTTCATACTGATTGTCCAGTGTGCTTTCATTTGCCATTCTTTATCAGAAAAAGAGATTGGTTTCAATGCAAAAAAAAGGCAGGCAGGCAGGCAGGCAGGCAGGCAGGCAGGAAGGCAGGCAGGCAGGCAGGCAGGCAGGCAGGCAGGCAGGAAGGAAGGAAGGAAGGAAGGAAGGAAGGAAGGAAGGAAGGAAGGAAGGAAGGAAGGAAGGAAGGAAGGAAGGAAAAAAGAAAGAAAAGAAAACCAAAAGCAAGCATAACCTAATAGCCATTTAGAAACCACTGGGAACTGATTTCACTCTACTTCTGCTGTGAAAGTGGCAGTTCTCCAACAGAGGAAATTCAAAGGCAAACTCCAGTACAAAAGTGCTTTTCAGAACTAGCTGACAATTTTTATTTTAGCTGTTTAGGCATGACGATAGCCAATTATTTCCTGTCCCAATATAGGCATAAAGTAACCCAGAAAAACAATAAGAATTATTGTGTTATCCTTATATACTCCTATGACACAGTTATATATGTGTGCCACACAGAGTATAATGTAAGCTTATTCTATATTTTTCATGGTGGATCTGAACAAACTATTAGAAACTAATAACTCCCAGAAGTCCTAAAGCTGCACATCCTCCAACTTTATGTAAAACTAGCAATAGCAATAACACTTAGACTTATACACTGCTCCATAATGTTTTACAGCCCTCTCTAAGCAGTTTACGGAGTCAGCCTATTGCCCCCAACAATCTGGGTCCTCATTTTACCGATCTCAGAAGGATGGAAGGCTGAGTCAACCTTGAGCCAGTGAGAATCGAATTGCTGGCAGTTGGCAGAATTAGCTTGCACTACTGCATTCTAACCACTGCGCCACCACAGCTCAGTGATGTCATTGATAATGTAATAAGGAGCATGGATCTCTCCACTGTACTTGCTGCTGTGAGGATATTTGCTCTCTTTAGGTCACTGCCCTCCCTGGCCATTTGCTTTGGGCTGCAGGGGAGATAGGGAATACAAACTATGCAAATGTATCTGCTCACACTGTATCTGACCATCATGTCCCAAAGCATTGTCAGGTTTTATCCAGGCTCATTAGATCTTAAAAAGTGCTAGACAAGACTACTGCTCTCTCCTGAGAGAATACTAGTCCTATTCTGCCAAGAAGGCAGCCTTGGGCAGAACAGACGGATTCCCAGGCAGACTGGGAAAGAAAGTCAGGTTCTGTCAGCTGTTGTTTTGGATCCTGTGCACTGCAGGGTTTCCATTACTTCTGCCAACAAAGTTTTTTGTAAATATAGTTTTTTTTCTAACTGTCTAAGGTAATAGGGCAACGCTATTCCAAACTTCTCCCATACATTTGGCCAACTGTCAGCTGAGCTATTTTTGGATTTGGATCTAATATTCTTTTTTTAAAAAATCACTATATCTCTGTTTAGAAATAGCCCAAATGGTTGGCCACAGATAGTAGTATCCACAAAGTGCGGTGTGTGTGTGTGTGTGTGTGTGTGTGTGTGTGTGTGTGTGTGTGTCAGTATCAAAGCCAGGTGCTCAAACCTCTGCCCCTTTTTATATGTGTGCTATGCATGCAATCGTGTCTAAAACGGGTAGGGTTTTTTTTTAA
The DNA here is from genome assembly GCA_032468155.1 of Oxyrhabdium leporinum. Classification (NCBI taxonomy): domain Eukaryota; kingdom Metazoa; phylum Chordata; class Lepidosauria; order Squamata; family Cyclocoridae; genus Oxyrhabdium; species Oxyrhabdium leporinum. The sequence goes on along the minus strand of JANHFL010009838.1, from coordinate 18,683 downwards.
AAAAATATAGGCTGGTCATGCTTGTCATTTTGACATCATTTACCCCTCCTTGAAGATACTCCTGATTCCAGATGTGTGGAGCACCTCTGCTCCTGTGACCTGTTAGAAGTCTAACCTGACTATTTCAAGCCCCATCCTTTTGCCACTCATTCCAGCCCAACTCTATGTAAAAGACAGATTGGTTGATTAGGTGCTTTTTCCACTGATGCTGGGTATGGATTTGAAATGAAGCTAGGGGAATTCCCAGTTGTTTTCTTTAATTTGCTCATAAGGACTGCACCACTTGCAAGCCTTCTTCCTGAGGCAGAATAGGGTCTAGCAATGAGGGCAGCTCACTGGCATAGTTTTCTGCCCGTCTGCAGATTGATAATAGGAAGCTCTTTAAACATAGCTATCTGGCTGAGTCTTTAGATTCCTGGAAAATTTAACTCGCTTGGTGTTTCCTTCTGTTCATTAGAATTCAACTCTGCAGGCCTTCTGGTCTTTGCAAACTCATTATGGGGACAAAGAGGGGTGCAGAACAGGAGTCCCCAACCTCAGAGCACATTCATCAACCTCTCCTCTCTGTCTAGTTCTCTTTTCTTCTAATGGCTGCGTTGGCAGCTTATCTTTGGCTGCGTTCCCAGAGACAATACAGAGCAAAAAAAGTCAATGCCATAGAATCCAATTACCAGACTAATTAAACTTTGGAGCCACCTTACTGAAAGCTGTTCTTTCGTCCTGGGACGTTTGACTAGAATTTCCCATATTTTGTTTTGTAAAATTAGTGTGTGGAGATTCCAGTTCTTCTCTATGGCTCTTTTAACTGAAACACCAATATTGAAAAAGTAACACATTTTAGAAATGCTACCATCTCCAAATCACGCTATTTCAATGGAATACATTATTTCTGTTGCACTGAAAGGACCTTTTATCTTCCATGTTGGTAAAAAGAACATGCTCGTTTCTTGAGAAATGATGTGAATAACTTCAACTGGAAGGGTAGATTATACACCATAAAAGTAACAGGGTACTAGAAGTAGGAATCCCCTCTATTTCCTTTCAAAATAATGAGCTGTTTTCTTTAGAATTTTTTAAAACTAGCTTTTCCCACATCAGGGCTCTAAGTAAAGAATATAAACTAGAAACACAAAATGTTCATTAATTCATCTCTGCTTCCTTATTTTTAAATATTTGAAAGGATGGATTGCACTTGGCATGGGGCATTTAGAATCCTTGCCTTTGACTTCATTACTCATGGAGTTGAATAAAAAGAGTTTTTAAGAAAACCCCAAATCATATAATTTATTTTCCTCCCTCCAAAAAATAATAATAATAATAAATCCTTCCACGTTTGGAAATAGAAATTCTACCCTTTACTAAAGAAAAGGCAGCTGTCTGAACTCAACATGGCTCATTTGATTAAAGCAATACTTCAAGTACCAGAGAAATCATTTGGAAAATGAAGTGAAAGATGCTAAGGGTATATTTTAGAATAGTTGGCACAGATATTTAAAAGAAGATCTCCTGACTTTTAACATCCACTTCTCTTTAACCCTGTCATTTTCCTTGTATGTAAGCTCTACACAGGAAAAGGTGGAGCAGGTAGGAATTCAGTAACTCTCTGTCTCTCGCTCTGTCTTGTTTCATCTTACCCTGACAAGATAATTTAGGGAAGATGTTTGATAATGGAAGTAAGTCTGTTCTATATCCCCAAGATTTTAGGGCATGGTAGGGTAGGATATGATAGGATAGGGTAGGATAGGATAGGGTAGCAGTGTTTTGTAATTTGTGTCAGTTTCTATTTTGTCCAGACAATTCAGCCACAGAAGAACTTGGAAGTATTTGTAACTCAGAGTTGAAATGATGCTCTCTGGTTGTTTTCTTGCAGACATTTCATTACCCAAACTAAGTAACATCATCAGTGCACTGATAACATTACCTAGTTTAGGTAATGAAACATCTGCAAGAATGAGAGCAGAGAGCATCAAGCACCCCTCAGAACACAGAAAGCTGGAGGATTTTGGATAAAAGTGACAAAAATTGCATCAGCTTGATGTATTATTTATTTCTATCTTTAAAAAGTTAAATTGCCCATTCTTGAAACTCTAGTAAACATATTCTTTAAAAAATATTTTAAAAAAACTACAAAACTCAACCATCCTAAAACAATACAATCGGAATAATTTGCCAATTGCTGCAGCGTCAGCGTGAGGTGATTCAGAAATGTTATATTTGGTTATTATTTGGAAATAGAACAGAAAGGAAAACCATATTTGAATTCCTTGGGTCAGATAGTTAGGGAGAGAAAGCAGTGCCTAGCAATGGTTGTTGTTTTTTTTTAAGAAAAAATCAGGACATGATGATAAACTTAATAATGATGACTGGCTTGTAGGGAAAAGGTTAAGATATTTCCATCCAAAAGAGCTTGCAGTTAGTATAATAAGAATGAGCTGCTATGAGCTGGGAAGGAGGAGGGGGGCTGTTGCACATTCTTGTAATGCTAAACCATAAGTGGGCCCCTTGCAGAAGCATAGTTGGAAAGAAGAAAGAGAAAGAAAGGGTAACCTCCCCCCACCCTTTTCACTGTGTTCCTGATTCTAACAAACACAATCCACAGCAGAAGAAACGATTCCTGTCCCTTTACCAAACCACAATTTGGGGTTGTGTCTGCATACAGCCCCTGTCTTGTATTAGTACTAGTAATATGTGAGTGTTTTTGTATTTATATGTAGCTTTGCATCATAACAATAATTAATGAATAATTTTTTCTGTCTGTGTTCCAAGCCCATTTCACGTGGATCTGTAAAGATTTGGTGTTCTTAGCGGCCATGGTTCTGACTCTCATCAGACAGAGCATTTTTGGGGGGTGGGGTTGGGGGGAGAGCTTGCTTTCTAAGGACGAGGTAACTATTGTAAATGTGTTTGGGTTCTCTTTGAATCCATAGAATATTTTCATAGTTTAATGTTTTATGGGTTGCTTTATTGAAGGAGAAAGCTACTAATGCAGAAAGTAACTATTGCATTAATGTAGGATGTCGTTCTGATAGTTCCTCTTTTCAGATGACATTAACTTTTTAATCTGACTCATGAACTGACTCTAACTCACTATGAAAAATGTAATAGCAATGTGTTTCACCTATTTCCCCCCCCACGTTATGAATAAACAAACCAAGAGCGCCTATAAAAAATACTGTAGCCTAAAAGAATCGTCCAAGTGAAGAAATAGGCCAGTTGAGGCTCACTATTCCAATGCTATGACTACTTGAGCATCTGGGATTTGAATCAGCTTCTGGAAAGAATGGACAACTGATCTTGCCACGAAGGCCTATGTTCTAAAGCAGAGGTGGGGAATGATGGCCCTTTTATGCTTGCGGACTTCAACTCCCAGAATTCCTGAGCCAGCATAAGTCATAAAAGGGCCGTTGTTTTCCATCCCTGTTCTAAAGCAAACAGGCTCCTCAATACAGCCTTTTGTCTTATAAAAGTTACTTAGATAATTATTTCAAGTGCTTGCCCAGTCTTCAATTCAGGACTTTAAGAGATTGCCTTATGTATTTTTTTTATCTTTATTTTGGATTTCACTCCAATTCTCCAATAATTGTTTTATTCCTCCTGGTCTTCTGATTTCTTCAAATTCCCATCTACTTGTTTTGATTTTTACTAAATAGCAATAGCACTTAGACTTACATAGCGCCCCATAGTGCTTTACAGCATTCTCTGGGTGGTTTACAAATGTCTGCAACAATCTGAGTCCTCACTTCACTGACCTCAGAAGGCTAGAAGGCTGTGTCAACCTTGAGCCAGTCAGGATCGAGCCCCTGGCTGTGGGCAAAGTTAGATTACAATATTACAATATTCTAAACACTGCACCAACACAGCTCTATAAAATAAAACATAAACAAGGGAAAAACAAAGATATAAACCATATTCCAATGAAGGATGGACAGTTAATAGTGCCATCCACCACTTTGAGTCAGCAGACCTATGCTAGCATTAAATATGCTGCTCCCATTGACCAGTGTAGGTGGCAGCTTGGAATGTAAATGAACTACCAGTCAAATTGCCCAACTGAAAGGATGCAGGCATGGAGGAAAACGCATAGAGTAAAGTGAGAGTATTAGATAAAGCTCCTTATCCATTCCTATGATCTATCTGTCAGACTATTTCTGAAACTAGCACTCTTCTAAAAGAATACTAAACCTACACTCAAAAATAGCACAAAAGAGGGACCCTGGGTTAAATCAGAGAGCAATTAATAATGAGAGCACTTCTATTTGTGATTACTGCCATAGGGGAATCTAAATGTTGGCAATTCTGACTGAGTAGCCAGTAGATCCTAGGGTGAACTAAGAATATGGACATCAAAAATAGTTGTGACTGATAATAACAGTCATCATCATGCCATCTGGTACCCTCAATACCAGAATGAAATAGCTAACATATTGGCCCAAAAGCTCAACTTCTCTATGGCAGGAGTTTTAGAACATTTCAGGGTACAGAATCTCTTAGGGTTTTTTTTCAGTTCCAAAATTTCTTTTCAAGAGGCAAAGCTCTAATTATAAAAATTGTCTGGGTTTTTTTTTCCCTTTTAGTCTCTCACAGAAACCCCTCAAATTCTTATGGAATCCTAGAGTTCCACTGAATGCAGTTTGAAAAATCCTGACTCAAATGGCCATATGTTAAAGATTAGACAACCATTTGTAGAGATTGGACAACTATTTGTCTCAAATGGTATATGGTTTCTTGTTTGAGCAGGGGGTTGGACTAGAAGACCTCCAAGATCCCTTCCAACTCTATTATTCTGTTATGTTTGCATAAACAGCCATAGGAACTGCCACCGGTGTTTTGGGGGTAAAAACCAGTCAGAGAGATAATTACTACTGTATCTCTCAGAATCCAAGAATCCAAGAAATACTGAAGTAGCGAAAAACAGTTAAAAGTGCCACTACAAAAAAATCTCTTCTCAACAGAAGCAGCAGGACACACGTAAATCCAGCAACAGTAACAGAAATGGCAGCACAAAGATTGCAGAACATAGAGTGCTAGTTCTAGTTATTAAAGACAGGACTAATTGCTTCTCAGAAGAACATTAAATGTATTCATGATGATCCTATGGAAAGTGTCCTTTCTGCGTTATGCAACCAGATGCCTGTCCAGAGGACAAGTGTCCAATCTTTTTCCTCATCTGAGTCAAAATGTCACGGACGTTCAGGGTCAGCTACCCCGGCAGCCTTGAGTAGGCAATCGGGGCAGGGCAGGTCCAACTGTGATCCAGTCAGCACCACAACTCATGTTGGAGTATGTTAGGTCACATCTACGCCCAAGAGTCAAAATGCAACCCTATCAAAGCTTGAGCGACTGAAAACAACTTGCATTAGCGGTGCACTTTGAGGGGGATGAGATGAAGGTAAGGTCATGAGGACATGTTAGCCAAAAAAAGGCTGAGGGAACATGATGCAGAGCTCCAAGCTGTATGCTATATTTCCATGGTAAATCTGGAATATATAACATAAGAGAAGAGTTGGTATTTACATTGTCTAATCCTCTGCTGATATTAAAAGAGATTCTAAAAAGTCCAAGTATTTCTAGAAACAACAGACCGGCCGTATTCATGGCTTATGTGTGTGTCTTTCAAGTATCCAGAGAGCAATGTTTGCTTTTGCTGAAGGTGAAATACAGTCAGTGTTTTCATGGATCAAATATCATTTGAAAAGAACAGTAGGGGAAAAGGTTATTTTAAGGATTTTTCTATTTAGACGAAATGAAATATTTATGCAGCAGGCAGGCTTCTTGAACAGAGGATGGAAATGAGCGTTCATGGAGAGCTGCTTCTCTAGTCCTTTAAGTGGATGATGCACCCAAATACCAAGATGATGTGAAGATCAGGAGAGCCTCCTCCTCCCCATTTCTGTATTTAACTCTGGGTTCATGTTTTATTTGGCAAATTACTTCCCAATTTCTCCCCTATAATATTACAGGTAGTCCTCAACTTACAACCACAACTGAGCCCAGAATTTTTGTTGCTAGGCGAAAAATGTATTAAGTGAGTTTTGCCCCATTTTACGAGTTTTCTTGCAACATTTCTTAGGTGTATTACTGCAGTTGTTAAATTAGTAAGTGAATCTGGCTTCCCCATTGACTTTACTTGTCAGAAGTTTGCAAAAGACGATCACATGAATTTTGGCCATTACAACTGTCACTCACGTAACCATATGGTCATATGGTTGAAAAATGGTCATAAGTCACTTTTTTCAGAGAAGTTGTAACTTCAAATGATTACTAAATGAACTATTATAAGTCAAGGACTATATTATAACTGTGGAAGTCAACCTCCAAGGAGTAAATAGAGCATACAGTGCTGTATCATGAAGAAGTGCTAAAGTGTGTAATGACTCAAGATATGTAGCAAACTTATTTGCTGCACAAAGTGTGAACTGATCCTCAGATTTGCTGGCCATGCTCAATTTATGGACATTACATGCGCATCCATCAATGAGCAAAACAACCCTCCCTACGTATCTAATCCTTAATTTACAAGGACAATTCAGACTGAAAAATTCATCATGAAGTGGTGCGATTGTGAAATGAGGCATCATGTGACCGCACCCAATTTTATGATCTTATTTGCCATGGTTGTTAAGCTAGACCCATGTGATCGTGATTTGCAGTCTTCCCTGCAAGATTTCCTATTGATTTTGCTTGTTAGAAACCAGCTGGGAAGGTCACCAACGGTAATAATGTGATTGTGAGAGGTTGCAACTATCATGTACACATGCTGGTTGCCAATCATCCGAATTGTGATTATGTGACCACAAGGACACTGCTATGGGAGTAAGTGCTAAGACTGGTCATAAGTGACTTTTTCAGCACCATCATTACTTTGAGCAGTTGCTAAACAAATGGTCATAAATTGAGGATTGCCTAGGTATAATAACCTAGAACTGCATAAACCAGAAATAGACTATAAAAGATGTTCAAATAACACCAAGAGATAACTATGCAACTTTATCAAAATGGTTTTAATATTTCTATCTATTTTGATTACTATTAATGTATACCACTCAGAGTCACTATGTGAGATTAAAATACAAATATGATTAAATAATAAAAAGCACCTGTTCATACATCAGTACACAACCCAGCAAAATGATAATTCCACCATCTATGCAAAAATATCTGAAACTAGCAAGAAATTAACATCACAGTAATCTATAAACCAACAAACGTATCCAAATCATCCTAAGCAAAGACCCCTGAGCCCAATAAGACAAAACAGGAGTTTCTTACAATATATAATAAAAGGACTATGAATAACCATGGGATTGGGCAAACAGGCAGAAAACTGAGAGAATACATCCATGAACTTCATCTGGCAATTAGGAGACACACAATGAAAATTCCTTAATTTTATAACACATTAATTAAATCCAACCACAATTTCAGTTGGAAAACTATAGACATCTTAGACCAACCCAGACTCCAAAATGCAGGATAAATCCTACAGGCATGGCACTCTGGTGAACCAGCCATTAGCAGATCCATTCATGTAAGTTTCATTTATGAATCATTTAAGTAAGGAAACAACAGAAAAGAAAGAGTGACAGAGAGAGAGAGAGAGAGAGAGAGAGAGA
>JANHFL010009838.1:0-10970 GCA_032468155.1 Oxyrhabdium leporinum | reverse complement strand
AAGAAAGAAAGAAAGAAAGAAAGAAAGAAAGAAAGAAAGAAAGAAAGAAAGAAAGAAAGAAAGAAAAAGAAAGAGACCTAAGCACCCCCTTCCTCATCATCATCCCCAATAAGCAGAAACTAGCACCAGATAAACAGGAAGAAACAATATCTCACCCAAAAAATCAGTCAAGGAAGAAATAATTCCCCAATTAAGTCTGATAAGACAAGCTACCACATATAAATAATCAGCAAGCTCCACTCTCCCCCATGCACTGATGATGTTACCTAGCCTGGTAATGAAATACTTGTAAGAGGAGACACACAAGCTCATAGAAGTCCAAGAACCCACAATTTAACCCCAAACTCCATATGTTCATGTTCAATGACATCCAGAGGGTGGGGACTAAATGAAAATCAAAGTTGATTTTCCCTCCCTCTCATTAGTCTTTTTCCCTGCTCCTTCCATCTACTGTTCTCCCGTGGGAAAATTGGCTTCCAAAGAAACAGCCCTGAAATAGCCACTCTTAATTTTCACTACTCAGATGTTACAGGAGGTTTGGGTTGATAAATGTCTTTTTTGCTCCAACAGTATGTACTCCACGTTCCAGAAATAGAAATCTATATTGATGCTTTATATTTTACCAGAGCCTAGGAGACCCAAACTCTTTCAAAGAAGGGGTAATGTTCAGGCTATGGTGGATGTAGAACAGTAGTAGCAGCAGCAGCAGCTTTTCTCCTTCTTCTGAACTCATAAAAACCCTAAAACAAACTCTGTTTGCTTTAATGAGTAGGAAACTTTCATTGGAAGGAAAGATGGAAGATTGCAGTTACTTCAGTCACTGATACAAACGGTTTTAGAAGAGAGAGAAATCGCAGAAGCAACCCATCCCAACCCATGCGTTCCTGACTTTCTGACTTATTACAACCTATTTTATCTGACTCAAAGCCACATGCCTTGAACAGCTTCCAGCTAGCACAAAGTACAACTCCTCCCTTTGTTACTACAATATGTAATAAATTCTACTTCTCCCCAATAAGTACATTCCCCAGATATTTTGGGCTGGCTTTGTCTGAATTAGAGTCGATGATCTCTCACTCACTTAAGCAAATGGCTGAACATTTCTAGAAAACTGTAAGGCAACACTTAGAAATACTAAAGGCCACTCAGCATATACAGATTAATGTGCTTCTGGCAAACAAGAAAGAATAACATGTGACAGACAGAGAAATAATAGCTAGTCCAGGAAACTACTGCAAACACCATGTAAAAACCAAGGAAGGCAAAGATAAATATGGTTCTATAAAACAATAAATAGGTATTCGTGCTAAATATTATATGTGCATTATTTTGTTCATTGGTAAATGTTTCTACCCCACTTTTCGTGGGTAAACTATCCTGTGGCTATTCCTGACCTGTTGTAGGTATGCAAAAATATTGTCAACCCGGCTCCCAATCAACATCACGCTGGCTATGGAATTCTGGCAGTTGAAGTCCACACATTTTAAGGTTGCCAAATTTGAAAAACACCGATCTACATTCTGCTATAATGGCTAGGAAACCCAGAAATGGTAATGAAATGTTGCAGAAGTATATATAGGTAGGTTAAATACTAGTGGCATGATACAATAAGAACTGAGGAAGGTGTTAAGCATCTAGCATTGTGTGAAGGCTGTGGGAAGAGATGAGGAGGAAACCAAAGGAGATTTTACATACTTCAAACTTGGATGAAGCGAATGAGCAAAAACTACCAGTAATATGGTACATCCAAGTTATTGCTGATTGAGAGAGGCCATTTTAAGAGTGCAATTTAGTGGAGTCTTTAACATGTTGATTGGTTTATTTAAGTTCTCCCTTTTGATGGAGTAAACCTCACTGTATTCACTTCTGTACTGTTCAGAACCTAGTTCAAATAATGTGTTCATTTCAGGACACCACATTTTAAGATGGATTCAGTCAAACTAGATAGAACTGGCTATTTATAGAAAAGGTGAACAAAAAGGCCTGTATAACATTTTTCAAGGACTCCCACGAGTATCAACAGAAGAAATCCATGATCTAGCTGTTGCCAGCTTAGAGTGTATGACATGGACTAAGTTAGAGAAAGGCAGATTCTGGGTGAACAACATTAAGAAAAGTGTAAGAGCAGTTTTCACAGTGAACTCAATTACTAAGGGAACGGATGTATTCACTGGATGTATTCAAGGAGGTATTGGATAGACATCTGAATTCCTGCATAGAGCAAGGAGCTGGATCAAACAATTTTAGGGCATCAGTCCTATGAAAAGTCAATGAATACCCCAAAGTTGCAAGGGTTTGTTTGTGGGATGTTGCTAGCTTGCCTTAATAGCATTTTGCTAGATAACCCATATGTTTGAGTTCTTTATCCTATATTGGTTTGGATAGAATTGATACGTGAATATATTTTTTTCTTGTTATTGCAGTTTCGCTGTTGAAAGGAAAGTTTAGTTATTACTCCCAAATAGGTAATAATGTTTAGTTAGCCCCATTTAAAGCCTAATTTCTATCTCCAGAAATGGGCAACAAATGTATAACTATGAAACAACCATATTTGATTTCAGCAATTCTAAACTCTTTGAGATATACCACTTGCCTCTGGGAACTAAGTTTATTCTTATGGGTGCACAAATTTAGTGTAAATAATTATTTCCATATCTGTCTTATGTAAATGAGGTGCGGGGTTTGGGGGAAAAAAATCCCATTAATATGCTTAGGTCTTACTGGTTTTGTTTGTTTGTAGATTTAACATGGCAGAAATGGTTCTCTGTTCACAAAGCTTCTGCCTATTTTCAAACTGGAAAAAAACTCCCATAGAAAGGCGCAATTTTGATTTTCTGTTAGCAATGTTGACATTTCCCATGGTATGTTAACGTATACCATTAAGCATTATAAACACACACTGTTTCTGACTGAGATTGCTGGCCTGTATCTTGACTCTGACATCCTACAAAAAGCAACCTGCAATTAGATTCTCATACAAATGGAGAGATCTTTGACTGTAATAAAGGAGTGAGTTATAGAACCAACAGACTGGTGAGCAGATGCAGGCTTGGAAAACAGAGGAACCGCCTTCTTGAAGGTATCTACAGGTAGATGACAGAGGGCCTCCAACACCAGAGGGCAAAAGACAATCTTTTCACGCTCCCTGTTGGATTTTGGTTTTTTTTTAAACCATTTATCTCACATTAGTTGCAGTGGGAAGGAGTCTGTAGGCCCAACTTCAGGGACAGTGTTTATTGCCACTAACATCAGTGACAAATCAAAGAACTGGGGAAAAAATGAATTCCCATAGTTTTCCCAAGGGTTAACATTTGCCGAGACTTATGGCACCCATTTCATCCATTAAAAGCCTGAAGCTTCCGAAAAAGTTTTTACCCTTTTGAGGACTTAAACCAACCCCAGACACTCCAAGAATCTAAAATTCACTCAGGGAATGTTATATCTCTGGGCATGCTCCCTCTAACCCCGGGGATGTCAAACTGGCAGCCCGCAGACCAGATGTGTCATGCACAGGCCACACCCACCCCAGCTCCATGAAGGAGAAAAACGTCATGATATGTCACCTAACGGCAACGTAACACCCTGAGTTTGACACCCGTGCTTTAGCTCCTCAGCAGATCACAAGAACAATGTATGTGACCTCTCAGGCCTAAAATGGTTGTCCATTCCCGTATTAGGAGTTGTATGCATGTAACTCAGACAATCAACTTATACTAGAGAAAACAATCCTGAATTTTACTTGCTGTTTCATATCCTTATATTTTATTTAAAAATCACTTTTCAACAAGCCTCTCTGATGTTATTTTTTTTCCACTGTTCTACAAAAATAAACTTGGTTAAAAGAACTAATACCGAAAGTTATTCTTACATTCTTACATATTTGACAGTTATGGAGGAAAATTATAGATTCCCCTCCTTTACCACCACAGAGAAAATTAAAAGATTTCTAAACTGAATCATATAGAAATTTCCTTGAAGAGCCATCAGAATCTTAACTGTGCTAGATTGCCACTTTCAGCCAAATTCCATTATCTCTAATTGAATTTGCCTTCAAATGAGACACTTTTTATTTTTCAAATTTTAAAGTACAAACAGGAAAAAAAGAGACACTCTTGAAGTTGAACTTGGCTCCAGGTTGCATATAATGGGCATGCTTATACAGTTTTCTTAGCAATAAAAGTGCCATGGCCATTTTGGGGAGAATGCTCTTTTGAGTTCCCCAAAAGCTAATAGCCCTGAATTTCTTTGAGGCCTCCCATCTATGGCCCCCTCCTTAGTTTACCTAAAATCAGCCAAGGTTGGCTAGGAGCTGCTTCTCTCAGTCTAGCTAACAAATAACAATGTGTTGATTAAACCCTGAAAATGGCTGGGTCTTTGTAAGATTACTTGGAAATAATATTTTACTAAACATATTGAGAAAAGAAAAGCTTACGGTGCATCAGCTAGACATTTGTTAAGAAATTAAGTATATGAATTTGATACAGAAACATCTCTTTAAAATATCAAAGGAAATTTTTTAAGGACAATGTTGATTTGTTTTTTTTAAATGAGCAAGTCAAAAGGAGTAATTAATTAACTGCAGAAACAGATCATAGTTAGAACGCAGGGTATCGGTTAGAATATTTGGAACAGAAATATTATAACTGTTTTTCAAAAATCAACATTGCCTGGGGACAAACAGTATAACAAAATTAGATATTTATATAGAGGCAATCTTATTTAGAAATTTTGGTATTGAATGATACAAAGTCAGGAAAAATGCTGAATAAAATTTGAGGTTGAAGGGCTGTCTTTATTCCCTTGAGCCCCACTAAACTCAAATATTTCTTTGTTCTACTCTGTTCCTTTTAAGAAGAGGCAGAGAAACTGCAGGGCTACGAAGAAAGAGGATTAACTATTAAAAAAAAATAGTTGCATAAACTTACTTCCACTCTTTTTGTGCCATTGGGGACAACCCAGCCTCCTTAACTTTAATATTGAAAAAATGGATTTGCATCAGTTAAAGTATTAAGGCTTTCACTGAAGAAAGATGAAATATAAATTCATTCTCCTTATAAATTAGCTTGCCCAGGTTTGTCAGGACAAGCACATTTGTACTAGTATCTTCCACTTGCTTAGCCTATCAGCTTTCTTTAAAGTATAATCAAACAAACAGGAATAAGAACCTTAATGATCCTATTTGAAACCAACTATCCAATTTTTAATCCTGGTTGAGCCAGTAACTCTGGGAGACTTTAAGAGCAATGATTTGTGCTTATCTATTTGCTGCATACAGAAAATGAACCAGGGTTGCAATTATTGTTGTGGCTCAGATCTCATCATTATATTTATGCTACTCAAGAACCAGATGCTGTCACTTTGGATGCAACAACAGCTGTTTATCATTGGCCTAAGAAGGAATATTCTTATGATACGATAATGCACTGTAACTTAATCAGCTTTACAGTGGCTGACCACAAATCGGTTTTTACTAGGATGAAAATGCTCTAACAGACTATATAATTGCCAGGAGCAATTAAAGCTATGCTGAAAAGAACTAGAGCCCTGCTTTTGGTTGATGCAATCAGGTATTCTGCAATATTGATGAGATTCAATGCTGGGTAAATGTGATCAACCAAACAACAGGGTAGTTTTAGACTCCGGGTGAATTAAATGAGTTGCTGTGCAATAACAAAAGGAGACTTTTTAGAACTTTTCTCTCTCAACAGCCTATACTTAGCACACTTGGCCAATAAAGCTATTCTATTCTGTTCTGTTCTGTTCTGTTCTATGCTATGCTATGCTATTCTATGCTATTCTATTCTGTTCTGTTCTGTTCTGTTCTGTTCTGTTCTATGCTATGCTATGCTATGCTATGCTATGCTATGCTATTCTGTTCTATTTTATTCTATGCTATGCTATGCTTTGCTATGCTATGCTATGCCATGCCATGCCATGCCATTGTTCCAAAGTTGCTTTTTCAAAAGCCAACTGGACTTTGTTGTCAGGAGGAAAAACAAAGCCCAGTTGCCTTTTGAAGAAGCAACTTTGGGGCAACCATGACGTGGATGACTGAAAATCTCGATATTCCATTCCATTCCATTCCATTCCATTCTTTTATTTTCAGCTTCTTAATAGCAACAGTCATGGGGAAAGAATTACAGAGAGAAACTATATGAGCATCCTTGACGGCTCCAAACCACCCTTTTGTCTTTGAATCCAAAATCCTGCAATGTCCTGACATATAACTCACACCACATATGTAAACTTTTTTGGGTGCTGTTTGTAAGATAGATGATCAGATCATTTCAATTACAGCAGATGATATGTGGCTAATACAGACGTACATCTGATGTTTTTAATGTATGGGGATCCTATTCTTTGTCCAAAAGAAGATCCTAAACTCTTTGCTTTATTATTTATTTTAAACCAAGGATATGACAGGCAGTCCTCGACTTACGATCACAATTCAGCCCACAATTTATGTAGTTAAGTGAGATAGTCGTTAAATGAATTTTCTTGCCACAGTCGTTAAGTGAGTCACTGCAGTTGATAAGTTAGTAACCCAGTTGTTAAGTGAATCTGGCTTCCCCATTGACTTTGCTTGTCAGAAGGTCATAAAAGGCGATCACATGACCTTGGGACACAGCAGCAGCCATAAATATGAACTAGTTGCCAAGCATCTGAATTTTGATCACATGATCATGGGGATGCTATAAAGGTCATAACTGTGAAAAATGGTCATAAGTCACATTTTTCAGTGCCATTGTAACTTTGAATGGTCACTAAATAGTTTTAAGTCGAGAACTACCTGTAATTCCTTTTTTCAAGAATACTGAAAGTGCCATATAACAAACTTAACACATGTTCATTTGCCAAACCCTGGAGAAATGTTATGTTTGTATTTTTTTTATGACAGCTTAGAAAAAAAACAGTAAGTTTGCACATCCGTGGGAATAATCATTTTTTATTTATAAAATATGTTCTTTTTCCTTCATGTTTTCATGTTTCCTTCAGGTTTTATTGCAGATTATTTCTGTTGAACATGACATAACTTATAATAATGTTTTAATACCTTTGATATCAGTGGGGAAGATTTAAACAGATGCTTGATTTTTCTTTTAAAATCCATGGAACAAGCACTAGACATTCAAAACTCAATTCATGATAAAATAACATTTAATGTCTCATAAATGTGCATTCAAGTGCAACCTTAAAGGTATAAGAGCCATGGTGGCACAGTGGTTAGAATGCAGTACTGCAGGCTACTTCTGCTGACTGCTGGCTCCTGCAATTTGGTAGTTCGAATCTCACCAGGCTCAAGGTTGACTTGGCCTTCCATCCTTCTGAGGTTGATAAAATGAGGACCCAGATTGCTGGGGGCAAAATGCTGACTCTGTAAACTGCTTAGAGAGGGCTATAAAAGCACCGGGAAGCAGTATATAAGTCTAAGTCAGGTGGGCTGCTATGGGTTCACATGGATTCAGGCGAACCTGTAGCAAAGATTCTGCATGGTTCAGCAAACCGCCAAATCCCACTCCTGGCTGGCCCCACCCATCCCTCCCCTCCCAAGTGTCCCCACACTGCCTGTTTTGGATCCCAGGTAAGTACAGAGCCCACACAGCGGCTCGGGGAGTGTGAAAAACAGGCCTCCTGGAGGCTTTGGAAGGCCTGAAACAGATCTGTTTCCAGCCTCCAGAGAGCCTCTGGAGCAGTCTCCATTTCTGCCCTCCCGGAGGCTCGAGGAAAGCCTTCGGAGTCCAGGGAAGGTGAAAAACGGGCCTCCCAGAAGTTTGGGAAGGACGGGCCTGTTTCTGGCTTCCAGAGGGCCTCTGGAGCCCGGGGAAGCCATTTTCGCCCTCCCCAAGGCTCTAGGAAAGCCTCCGGAGCCCGGGGAGGGCAAAAATGCCCCGCCTCTGCCGTGGTGCAGGAGGCTGACTGGGCCATGCCCACCATGGCCATGCCCACGCAGCAAATGGGCAGAGAACACATTGCTAAACTTTTTGAAGTCTACCACTGATCTAAGTGCTATTGGTATTGCTATATTCTTTGGGCTGACTTTCCTTCATTACAAGTGTTACATGATAGGCCTGACAGATGCAATTTCACCAGTTTCATGGAATGTACTGGAAAGATGATTTACAATACAATGGCATACTATGACTAGTAGATAACTCTTATGGATCTAATATTCCTGTTTCAGACATGTGGTTATTTTGCGTTGAGAACCTTATTTAGAAATGACATTGAGTTAAATCCAAATTAGTAATGCTTGCAGACTATCAATGAAACAAATGGGATTCATAAGTAATAATAACTAATTTATTCTTTATTGATTTCAATGGGGTTCCTCTACACATGATTCTGTTCTAAGCTGAAGAAGGTTGGATCCTATCTTTTATCCCAGACTGGGGAAAAGGAAAACATTGAGAAATCCTCTTATAAGATCAGACATGATCCTTTATGAACCAAGATTTTAATTTGGTAAATTTTTACAGCTTTCTTAAATGATTGATAATCTTATGATACATCAAGTTAGGCTTTATTTTGCAGGAATTGTTTAGTAACCAAGGTGTATCCTGGTACGTCAAACAAGCATAAACATATCCTAGTATAGTTGTTGAAAACATGATGCGTTTGAGAGGGGATATGTGCATGTGATATTTGCTGCAGATTCATTTTCAAAGAGTGCTGACAAAATTAGAAAATCCTTGTAACTCTGATACCTCTAATGTACAAAAATAATAATAACAAAATATGCCCCCAAACTTAGTGAATGTAAAGGATAATTTGCAATCCCTAGTGAATAACTTAAGAACTTGGTTCACTGTGGGGTCACTGCAAAACACAGAGTGTAATAGAAATACATCTGAAGGAAGTTAAAAGAGATTTTATGCTGGAATGGTGGACATTGTTGCCTGAGAAACAGAAACCTTGTATGTTTTCACAAGGAAATGAGTCATTTGTTACTGTTGGCCAAAACTTTGTTTTCTTTTCATTTCATATTTGAGCTGCTTCATATATTTTGAAAAAGACCCAGCTTTCCAGTCTTTTGACAAAGATAACTTGTTTAATTAAATGCTCAGCAGAAGGTTTGCATAGTAATAACAACAAACCAAATAAAAGTTAGAGTAAAGAAAACACTTCGGTGTCTCAGTCCAAGAAATGAAGCTGTTTGACTCATCAGTGCTAATTAATATTTAGTTTAATCGCCAGACTATTTTTAATTATGGAACACAATTGAGTTAGAGTTAAATGTAACCAAGTGACATTATTTCTAGTGAGACGGTTAACATATCTGAGCTGCAAAAATTAAGATAACCACTAGATGATAGGAAGGAGATGCAGAAAGCTTTTGATGCTTTGCTACCATCTACTGGTCGTCTGGATTTTTGTAGCCTAGCTATGATCGCTTTATGAAATGGTGAATTTAGCTCCTCCATTCAAATAAATATTGATTTATTTCAAATGTATTTCAAAATGCACTTTATTTCAAAATGTATTTCTAGTGTATGTGCTCCTGAAATTAAGCTCTGAAGGCAATTAGTGCTCAATTGTTATATGTCCATAACCTTCCCAATTCAGAAGGATTCAGGTCCTGGATTTGGGGCTTTGATATTGAAAGTGATTTATGAAATATTTTATGTTATAATCAGAATTAAGAATTTATATATACGTATTTATATGAGCTTACTGTTTTCAAACAAATTAAAGTTCTAGGAGATCTGGAATATGTGTATGCATATGACTGCATTTGCTCTTCAAAATATGTCAGTTTTCACATAAAACCATTTATTTAAACATGAAAATTAAAATGCACCCATATATGTATTCTTTTAGACAAAAGTGCTTGCAATACATGTGATGGGAAGTGAACAGAAAAATGTTTCCAAGTTTTCATGATGTTTGCAGACTTACTTGATATGAAATGGAACACAAATTTGAAGTAAATGAAATAAAAGTGAATTAAATAGAACTGCCTTGCCCATTTCTTTGTGATCCAGGTAAATTTGGGTTGGATAGAGGATAAACCAGGTGAGTTCTAGTTTTCTGATCAGAGAATCCTGACTTGCTTGGGAACAAGGAAAAGGGACTCCAGTTTGGCTTTTTCAACAACATGATAACTTCTTGGAGAGTTCAATTCAGCTATATAAAGCCAGGAGTAAAAAGGGCTGCTTGTCTCAACAGGCTGCTTAATCATGGGAAGCTCAGCATATGCAACCTCAGCATGATGTGCCAAGACAGCCATTGAATCTCCGCCTCTAGCATATTTCTTTGAGGGGATGATTTTTCAAGTGAGGGACATTTCCCACAAGGCTCTCTCTTCAGCACATGGCCCAGGCCATCCAAAACCAGGCTTTTCCCATTCACCCTGGTTCCCTCTGAGCTGCTCGTTATGGAAAACGCTTCCTTTCAAACAAAGCAGGGACAGGATGAATCTTGATCGTGAGGCAGTGTTGATAAGGCAAGACACCTGAAGTTCCCCTGGGGCACAAAACGTTGTGAAATTTTGCTCACAGACTATGGATGAGAGCGATTACTGAGGAGAAATCCCATGAGGTTGGTTTGTTCAGGCTGCTGGAACTGCAAGCAGGCATTTAACATTGTGCAGGCATCTATAATTGTTCAAGTATTGTATGGCTTCATGAAAGTGCGCCAGGCTAATCACACATGCGTGTACAATTTTCCCTCATTTTCAGTGTTGTAGGAGACAGAATTGTCAAACTTTTAACATCAAGGGAGGTTCTAATTTCTATAGCTCTTAGTTGATTGATTGATGGATAGATTGGTGGATTGATGGATTGATGAAATGCTGTGAAGTCGGGGTTGATTGCTAGCAGCCACATGGACAGACTCTCTCCAGAATGCCTCAGCTTTGTGCGTTGCAGATCTTTTTTTTTTTAATTTTATTTAATTTTATTTCCATACAATTCTTCTTTTACACGGTGTGTCGTCTGGGTACAAATATTTGCAAAAAGAATTAAAAGTAC
>JANHFL010009835.1:15569-28462 GCA_032468155.1 Oxyrhabdium leporinum | reverse complement strand
GAGTATTGCTTATAAGCTGTAAACCGCCCCGAGTCTTCGGAATGGGGCGGTATATAAATATATAAATGTAAAAATAATAATAATAATAATAATGCTTCAGCCCTTTGAATTTTTCCAGAAGCCCCTGAAAACCTGGTTATACCATCAATCTATGATAATTCTATTACCTTTAATTCTAAGGAAGATTTTTTTACAAAAACACCACATAATGTACAAGGTGAAGATTGTGAGACTACTAACTATAAAGGAGCAAAAGGACAATGATGTTAAAAAAATATTTTATTAAACAGAATATATTTTGTTAGAAGGCCACATCAGATTCTTTGTGTTTAAAATACTTCTTGCTTTAGAAAAACGGCACAATGATTTTGACAGGAAAGGGGATAATTAATGGTAAACTCTTGGGCTCAGGGAAAACCAAGTGATATGTGGAGAAAAGAAATGAATCACAACAATGAGAAAAGATTTAGCATCAAATAATACATAATGAGATAGTCTGAAAATAAAGACATTTTTTTCACCCACCTGCATTGTACAATGATCTTTTGTCTGAAACAGAATTATTTAGAACAGGGGTTTCCAGTATTATTTTTATATCATTATATTATATTACATTATATTATTTTTATAATACTCAATTATAAGGCAACACTTGATCTGAGCTGATAGTAACTAAGCATTTTTAGCCAATTAATATCAGTCAGCGGGTCTGAAGTTTTATAAAAGGTAACAATGACTTTACTTTTAACCATTCAGATTTGATTGGGGTAGTATAAAATATTGTTAAGTATATAAAGAAGCTGGCATTACCGTTAGTTTAGATTTTAAAACATTTTAACAGTACCTGAGTGTTTGGAAAGTTGAAAGACTAGAAAGTTGAAAGGAAAATAAGTAGGTCAAACTTGCAATTTGTTTTATGGTTAGTTTACAATTAGCTGAGAGTCGCAGGCTTCCCTTGTGCTCACAGCTGCTAATATCGACTATATGGACTCTAAGACCAACTGGCTCACTTCAATCACTTTGGATTTATGTTTTTATTTTCTGGCTTTCTTTAAACATTAAGAACCTTAAGACTGGCAAATGTTATTGAATTCACTAGGTTGAGTGTCTTCCAATCCTTTTTTTTTAAAAAAACAAACAAACAAACAGTTTAACTGTAAGTTTAAAGATTTGTATTTTTGGGGGGGACATACAGCAAGAAGATGATAACTGTTGGCTTTGGAAAGTTTCTTTAATGTATCTCGTTATTTTGTAGCTGTATAAGTTTTATTTGCATAATATAAACCCTAATAAATGGGGAGGCATGGGGTTTTAGAGGATGGGTTTATAGAAACTGGGGAAGATATGGAATGAGGAGATGTTTGGTGTTTATTTTAAGAGTTAGTGATATGGTCTTAATGTTGGTGGGGCTGAAGGGGGAGATTTTTTTTCTTTTCTATGTTTTTATTGTTATCTTTTTTTCTGCATATAATATCTCTTTATTTTGTAGTTGTACAAGTTTTACTTGTATTATATAATAACTAATGAAATTATTGAGAAAATGAAGAAAGTAAAGGCTAAACACCCGGCAACCGAGACTAAGGTCTAAATCAATGCTTATGAATAATTACTCTTTATTTCTAGAACCAAAGTTCTGAGTTATAATATATGTAAATCTGTTTCATAGCACTAAATAATTTACTTTCTGCAGTATTGATGGCACTTACTTCTCCAAGAGACGATTTCCATTATTATGGTGATGAAGTATCTTTAATGAGTACAATTGTGTAACTGTACTCCAGGGAAACATACTTCATGCAAAAGTATAGCTTTCAAGTACCATTAAGAAATACCTTTAGCTATTTTACAAGAAACAGTAATTCTACTTTATGAAAATAATCCAAAATCTAAAATCATCCATCCATCCATCCATCCATCCATCCATCCATCCATCTCTATCTATCTATGCAAGATAATCTCTGCATCTTGAGAAAGTATTGATCAGACCTGATTCTATTTTGCTATCTTTGGCAGCTTCTAGAAAAGAAGACCCAGATGCACCATAAAATTAATGTTATTACTTTGTCTAGACACTCAGTTCAAATATGATACTCTACTGCAAATATTCCAGGCAAATCACTGAGGTGTTTTCATCGAATAATGAAATTCTGTACATCTCTAGGACCTCTCCTTAACCATGTAAACACAAATTAGAACACAATGCCCAACAGCCTTTTTTCTCCATTTTGCATGGATGCCTTTTCAAAATTAACTTGCACAACCATGATTAGAAGGTTTGAAATATACTGAAATAGATTTTCAATCTTTTTTTTTCAGAACTGAATATTAAATGAGCTTTAGATATTGAAAGCAACTTTTAAAATATCTTATTCACATAACATAATTTCTTATAATAGTTTAAGATTACCCACTTGAAAGGGAAAACAGCATTGGTTTGATAGGGAATAATTTTTTAACCTTTTAAGGGGAATATTTTCATCTGTTGTTTTAATATTTCTATTACAGCTTAGTTATGTTTTCCCAAATATTATTCCACAAGGATATTCTGTTTTTGCAAAGCCTTATCAACTTCAGTTTTGCCTAAGTTCTAAACATGTTTAAAAAGTTCTAAAAGCCTATGTGCATTACAGGACAACCATTTTGAACCAAGGTATATCAGATAGGCTAATATACAGAATGTGTTTAGCTCCCATGAGTCCTGAGAGAATAAAATTTCACAATCTCCTTGCTCCCTCTTCCACTCAGCAAGTAAGGAATTAATTCATCATGGGGAGGTAGCATTTGAACAGGAGAGATGATTTACTGCACAAAATACTTGCAAAGTTGCTGTCATTATACCAAACGACACTGAAACTGAATCAACATCATGGCACATTATGTTGAGAGAACAAGGACAGGGTTTGCTAATAATTTCGGAGTCTGTAAGTTGGCAACTGGACCTCTTTTCTTTTTTGTTTTTTTTAAGCCTGGTTGCCATGATGCAACTTACAGACAACTCTATTGATTCGCTGGTCATGTGTGCACATTCTGGTAATTTATGAAAAGATTTCAAGTAAAAATACTGATCTTCAAAAAAACCTGAAGAATGAAACAACATACTATGTGTAAGTTTGTTTGTTTTATCTAGAAGTTGAACATTAATTCCAGATTACTTTTTTTTCCCCAAGCCAAATTTCAGGGTACACAAAACTCAACTGCAACACAAGTGGTATTTTCATACATTACCTCTCACTTTCCTTTATGATCTCTTTTCCTTTCTTCCAAGTAAAAGTTGGCCTTGGAGAAGCTTTAGGTTTACATTCAATGGTTGCATCACTACCAACTTTAACAAAAGTTATTTTTTTTAAGAAGGTTTTGGAGAAATCTGGACCCACAGCTGAAAGATAACAGAGAACTCAGAATTAATGAAAACTGCCATCAAATTGTCTTGAAATAAATCCTGAATGTATTCTGAATTATCTTAGAATGTATCATTATTGGTTTACATAATTAACCTTCAGAATATCCCCAAACCATAGTTAAAAGAGATAAATAAAACAAGTGGGTTATCAATTTTCATTAACTAATTTGTTCGGTATATTCTCTGTATTCCTGAAAAGGTATTCCAGAGGCTGACAAATCAGCTAGGACAATGAACATTGTGTTGCAGGTAATCACTGAAAAGGATTGCAATCTTGCACCAATTAAACGTTGGATGGAAAACAATGTGAGTATGAAATGCTTCCTACATGTTAACTTCAGTGATACTAAACACTGGATGTGGTTGCCTAGGAATTTCATGACCTTCATGGTTGCTCATGACTATAGCATTAAGTAATAACTTGCATATGTAAATAACTATCACAAATCAAATAATGCAGCTGAACTTTCATATCATCCCACTTCTGCATACAAAAAAGATAATTGCTTTTTTTTTTTTTCCACAGAAGCAATTCATATCTCTGTGCTCTGCCTCCATCCTTGCAAATAAAGTTACAGATTAGGAGATGACAAACAACATCTATGAATGCATGAATGAACCAATACTAACTGTGAATGGCTACTTACTATGAATATAGTTTAGGCTTTCAAATTTGCAACTAAAGTAATTCTTAACACATTTCACAAAAGAACTATTATTAAATAAAGAGTACTGTGAGCCCAGCACTGTAGGGCTGAACAGGGACATCTGCAAAAAGGTTAGAAAGAAAGACAAAAACAAAATGGTAGACGGACTACAGAATTAAAGCCCTGATCCTTTTTACATGCTTGTGTTGCATATTTAAAAGGCAGAAGGCTTTGGTTGCACAGTTCTTCCTGCATCTTTATTTTTTAACCCTCAGCCCATAGTCACCCCTAAGATTCAAATGATGTGATTCATCTAGTATTATTAAATCTTCCACATTCTCTTTTAAAATATATACTAGTCCTAGACATCTGTGTGGCCCTTTCCCCATATCCAGTTAATGTTTGCACTGTGCCATCTTATTCACTTTTATATCTAACTATGGTTTCACAAATTAACAATTATTTATTACGCCCGTAGAAGCATTTTTCCCTTCAAAACCAGATTTTTTACTGAGGTGGAGAAGGGGAAATTGTTCATTCCTTTCTCCTCTCCAAAACGGATTTTTCAGAAGCTGACTGCACAGAAGCTCAGCTCCTAAAGAGTTATAAGGTAGTGAGGCAATAAATGAGTTGGGTAGCTTCTGGGGCTGAGGCTTTGAAGCAGACCTGGAGAAAACCTTTTCTCCGTCATTTGTTTCTAGGTGATTAGTAAGAGATCTATTCTTTATTTCCCCTGATGTAATATGAATCAACTTTTCTTCGATAGCTGCGGGGTCCACAATGGCAAATGAACGTTTGTCATATCAAGCATCCAGCTAGGGAAAACTGGTCTAGCATTGAGTAGTAATAATGATTTAAACAGCCACTGAAAAACATGAGCTCAAGGATGTTTTCCATCAGATTTACGGGCCCACAGTATAAGTGATCCATCACACCATCACAGAATCACTTAGGATATTGGAAGACATTATGCCTGAACATCAAGTGGCAAAGATAAGAGCTATGAATAATGTTGTGAATGAGGAGATAGAAAGATATCATATAAAAGAATTACAATTAAGTCTCTCCCCACCCCCCTGTATTAGGAAAAAGGCAGACATTTAAAGTGAAGTAGAGTATGGCATTGTATGTGCTCTCTAATTAAAAATCTTCTAAATATAATAGTCTTTTTCCCTGCTATGCTTTCACTGTACAACTTTATGTTTAATATTTAATAATGTCAGGTCATCTAATCATTTCAGGGATTTTATTTTTTTTTGCAAGGTGGAAAGCTATTTCAGGGAGCTTTATACCATGGCTCAAGAACCAAGGATTAAAACACTTAAAAATGATTTCCTAATATAGAATGCCACTTAATTCAGCATCTGGGAAAAAAAAAATGAAACTGAACCAAATTCAAAAAGGCCTGTTTCTAGAAAAAAAAAATCTGTTAGTGTAGAACATTTTAGAACAGTAATACAGATGCAAAGCAGCCCTTCAGTATAAACAGTTCCTTCAATTTACTTGGATACTTGGAGGTATTCGTAGATGGGGACAGAATTCTCATTTCCAGTGAGGAGGCTGGCAAAATGTGCCTCAAACCTTTATTGCCCTCAGTAGAATTAAATTGATGTGCTCTCTAAAAGTCCAAATACTATTTTTTTCTCCAAATTAACTGATGACCACAATTGAGCTCCAAATTTCTCTTGTTAAGTGAGACGTTTGTTAAGTGAATTTTGCCCCATTTTATGACCTTTCTTGCCACAGTTGTTAAGTGAATCACTGCAGTTAAGTTAGAAATACAGTTGTTAAGTATCTGTCTTCCCCATTGACTTTGCTTGTCAAAAAATTGTAAAAGGTCATCACATGACCTTGAGACACAGCAATGGTCATACGTATGAACCACTTGCCAAGCTTTGGAATTTTGATCACATGATCATGAGGATACTATAAAGGTTGCAACTGTAAAAAATGGTCATAAGTCACTTTTTTCAGTGCCGTTGTAACTTTAAATGGTCACTAAATGAACTGCTGAAAATCTCCCTGTACAAACAAAATGCAAACTTATGTTCAAAATCATTTTGCTGAATAAGGCGACATATTTTCTCTGCAACTAGCCAATCAGTAGTATATTTTCATTATAAAAGATCTCCTTCTGGCATGGTTGTTCCTTAGCAACTACTTTCCTTTTGTGGCAGACATAATGGCAAAGCTAGGACAATATTGATATTGCATGGAGATGTTGCGTTTTGGAAAGATTTAAATGATAGAACTATCTAGCTTGTACAATAATTTTCTCAGGCATAGTTTTCTAATTAAAAAAACAGTTCTTGTTGTCTCAAGAATACAACTTTAGCGTTATTTAGCATCAGATAAAAAGCTTGAATTTTATTTCCAAGACTCTGCTTCAAAAGGAATTCTTTAAGTGATATGTAGGTATTCCTCAACTTATGGCTAAAATTGAGCCCAGAATTTCTAAGTGAGTTAGAAATTCTGCTAAGTGAGAAAGTTGTTAAGTGAATTGCTGAAACCGTTAAGTTAGTAACCCTGGTTGTAAAGTGAAACTGAATTTGCTTGTCAGAAGGTCGCAAAAGATGATTACATGACCATGGGACACTGCAACTGTCATAAATACAAGTCAGTTGCCAAGTATCTGAATTTTGATCATGTGATTATAAGGATGTTGCAATGATTGTGTGAAAAAGGGTCATAAATTACTTTTTTCAATGCCTCGTAACTTTAATTGGTTACTAAACGAACTATTGTAAGTCAAAGACTACCTGTATTCCAATGCATGGTACTCTAGTGAGAATCATAAATATCTGTAAGCTACTGGGATTTCATAAAATCCTGGAAAAAGAGGAAAATAAAATGGAAACTATTAGTACTGAGCAGTCTACCAAATCACTGTGTTTAAAAGAAATGTCCATTATAAGATTTGGATATATGGAGAATATATGGACATTCTTAGCATGTTGTTTGTCAAGAACTAAGATTATTAGATTGCCAGGGGCTCAAATATCAAATAATAATGATGGTTATCTCCTAACAAAATATAATTGGGCTCCAATTTCCCTTTACTTTGTTATGCAATACAGAATATATCTTATATGACAAATGGTATTTGTGCACATACCATAGTTTTGTTGAATGATTATTTTATTTAAAAATAATTCCCTAAAGATAAATCCTTTATAACAAAAGATTGATCTGCATGGGAAAAAATCTTTTCAGTCCATCTCATTATATTAAAAACCTATATACCTTCTTCTCATTTAGCAATCATTGTCCATTCCAGCGACTTTGTTACTAAATGAAATAGGAAAGGGAGGGATCAGTGTAAAGTGGTGTGTGCTCTATGTGCTATTGCTATTGCTGCCATTTCATTTACTATACATAAAGTTCTCTTGGGCAGCTATGCCAGAATTACTTGCAATCTGGTGTCAGGTGCATGAAATTTAGTCATAAGTGCAAGCATTGGTTGGAAAATGATTTTTTTTTTAAATTACCATTGTGTTTGCAAATGGTTGCTAAAGAAGGTAGAGAATTATTGACTGCTTTTTTAAAAAAATTCCCCCTAAGTTATATTTATCAAAAACTATAGTCATTATATCTGAGACTTTAATAGCTTGCACACAACAGAGAAAAATAAAAAGCTAGTTGCCCAAATTGATTGTGCTTTGAATGCCATATCTTTTTCAAAGGAATATTTGCCTATGAATATACATCAAAATGAAATTGCTTTTAGACCTGTTGAACATTGTGACTATTTTTTAAATACAAGGCTGTTCCTCTTGACAATTTCACTTTCAAAATACCATTAATATTTGAAATTCTTTTTTCTCTCCAGTGTTTGAATACATTTAATTCCCTGATTTTGTTTTCTAAGCAAAAACTAGATCAAGTTGGGAAAGTTTGAGATCAGATGAAAACGGCCTACCCTTTTCAAGTTAGTACACATCTTAAATAATTGGATCATAGCGAGACCTACTAACTGCAGCTATGTGATTGCACCGATCTGGTTATACAGTCTTACCTTATCCTCCTTAAGACTTCCTAAAAGACTGATTTCTTTAACATGAATGTCTGGAAAAATGTTGTGCATTTTATCCACTCATTCTAGTGTGTTTAATTGTTTTCAACTAATTAGGAACAGTTGTATATATCATGCTACCTTTGTAGCAATAAATGTAGAAATATTGTTCTTATTTTAATTTTTACATCTTTATGCTTAGACAAAAAAAAATATAGGTACTATAAACAATTTAACACAAGACAAAATTGAACACTTTTACATTATACATAATTTGTATTTCTATAAGTGTACTGTACAATAATATACTACAGGTAGTCCTCACTTACATACTGTCTCATTCATTGACTGTTCAAAGTTACAACGGTGCTATCTCTTAATCACATGATTATTATTACAGTCAGTACAAATTGTCCTGTGTCTGACCTTTGTTTTTTTACTCCCTGCAGAGAAAGAGGTTGGACAAGAAGAGCTTAAAAGAGAGGAAGAAGGTCCACAAGAGGAAATACCCATTAAAAGGGCTGGCACTGGTAGCCATGAGCTTATGCAAACATGAGTATGCAAACAGCCAAGTGTACTCTTCATTCTGTGCTTGCTTACTCTCTTCTAATCCATTTTTTCTCCAATCTGTCTCCTTGGAGTGAAGGAATAAAAACACAAGCAATGTTTATAGGCAATCTCTCTTGTGCTTGATCCAACCCTGCCCCCGAACAGGGATATTCGATAACAAGGAATTATAAGAGAGTAAGTAGGTACAGAATGTGGACTAGACCAGCCTGTTTGCATAGTGGCCTGTGGCTGCCAACACCAACACATTGCTTTCGATGGGTATTCCCTGCGTGCCCGCATACTCTTTTATAAACCTCTCCAATGAATGTAAAAACCTATATAATTTTCTTTCTTGTTTATTATTCCAGTGTTAGAGTAAGCATTCAAAAGGGTGGAGAAATGGTTAGGAGGAAAATAAAAGCTAAAGGTGTGAAATGCTGTCCAAGGGGTCTAGCAATGGGGAAAAGAAAAACACAGTTGGGACAACGCGATTTCACGCGATTTAGTGACCACTTCATTCAGCAAAAGAGTTGCCCCTTCCAATTGTGGTTGCTAAATGAGGACTCCCTGGAGTAACTGAATAGATTTTGGAGTCATCCAGTTTTCTTTAGATTCCTTTTATATAAAACAATCTTATATGAGATAAAACTTTCCGCTATGGATCCAATTTAACTGAACTCTATAGCTCTTTCTTCCCGAAGAAGTGGAAAGATGTGTTTTTATCCGAAAACATCTATTGATTATTATTTTTTAAAATGAGTAAGAAAACTCTGCTTACAAAATATTTTAAATGTTCTGAGCAGATAAAACTTACGCCGCTGAACCTTCTTTCTCAAACATAAAAATCTAATCAAAATTTTATTCACTGTTTTAAAAATGAAACCTTTTAATTAAAGGATCCAATTTGGGTCGGTCACCGGAACGAGATGTTTTGTCTTCCAAGGTTTTGGACTCATGCTGCAAGCCCATCTTCAAGGAACTTCTCTGTATGCTTTAGGCTGTTCTCTGTGTGGTACTGACATGGTGGCCTTTTTTTATTGAATCTTAGGTTTGTTTTACCTAATAGGCTTCTCAGCAGCACAAGTAACACAACCATATTTAACAATTGTTAGGTGTAAAAGCAAAAAGAGAGTAAAATTAATAAAATGAGGTTGCAGATTGAGCCAGCGGGCTCAGATCTTTTGTGTTGATCTGAAGTTATAATATTAGCAACTGTTTTCTCAAATTATTCTTAAACAACTGGTAGATAGATTGTGTGTGGCCAAATGCAGAAAATGTAAATAAAATTTACATTTTATGTGCTTACATAATAGTGCAGTGATGGCGAGTCTATGACAAACATGTGAAAGGTTGACACACCAGCATCTACCTACACTAGACCACAACTATTCTCCCCAGAAATACAAGAAGTTAGCATTGTCTGAATTTTGACACTCCAAGCCCAAAAGGTTTGCCATCACCGCACTAAAGCCTTCTAAAAGACCTGTCAGGCTCTGAAGGCTTCAAAAATCATTTGGAAGAAGTTGTCACTTAAGAAGCTTTGGATGCTGTATGACAACAGGACCTCTCTGCTATTCCTTGAAATAGCATAACCTTTTTTTTAGGAAATAAAGAGATGCTATCGTTTTAAGGAATAAATTCAATAAAGTCATCCTGACTCTTAAAGCAGCAGAATGATTTTAGGGGATTCACAAAGAAGTGTGAAAAAAGTCAAAGCCACTCTAGGGAACAGAAGGAGCTATCCCTCTTATGGATCATATTTGAAGTGTGCAGAGAACCAATTCTGTAATTAAACTCTACCCACGTGAGTCCATTTTTCCGATCCTCCCCTCCTCCAGTATCATTTTTAGCTATAGCAGGATAAATATTTCAAACAAATCTGCAAATATGCAGATACAAAATTACAGTAATTCTTGTTTGGTATTCCAAACCACATAAAACAAACCCACTTTTCTTTGTAAGAAAAGATCTTGTGCTTAACCAATTAGATAAAAAAGATCTTGCCCAATTAGATAAATCCACTAAAGTGACAATTGCCAGAATCTGTTGAGTTTTTACTCCAGTTGTTTAATAATCCATCACAGAATTATTGCTGTCTAGATAAACGCTACACTTAACTCAGGCTTCAGTAATCACATAAAGATAGAACTGAGACCATAAGGCTACAGGCAACTCTTAAGCACCTCTAAAAGTTGTCACCGTATCTATGATTTAATATTAAAATTGTGCTTATTAATGAAGCAGAAGAGACTGATTATTAATTGCTATACATGGGGAACAATCAAATAACTGTATTTAAGTGAATTAAATATAATCAATTCAAATCTTTTATCATTGAGTTATCAGAAGTTTTACAGTAAGTAATAAAAAATTACTAAATGCAAAAAGAAGGAAAAGAAAGAAAAGAAAAAAGAAAAGAAAAAAAGAAAGAAGACAGAAAAGGATTCCATTAAAAACTACAAACAAAAAAGACAAGCAAGCAAACAAATAAAATAGAAAAGGGGAAACTATAGATATGTGTATCACGTTAATCAAATATCTGCATGATATGTTCTAAAACTGGGTTTCTATATGTGATTGTATCTGTGTTCACATGCAGTGGATCCCACAACATGTCCATCTTTATGTTAGATAATACACAGTAAAACTTCTTTCATTGCAAAGAAGCAAATTATTGTTCTAAAAATAAATAGTAGTAAAATGTGATATAAAACATTTCATATATAGGAGCAATCATTCCCACTAACTTTCAGAAAATGCTTTGGATCAACTTTTCTGGAATTTAATTAAGATCGCGTTAATTAAAGACTTCATTAGAGGCAATAAAACAGTTTAAGGTAATAGAAACTTTTCAATAATTTTTAAGTAAAAGGAGCCCACCAATTACGCCCAGTTCTGCGCTGACATAGATGACTCCATATCTATTTTCTGCCACACACTGATACATGCCAGTGTCGGAGAGATTCACGCTGGGAATGGTAAGTGTTCCATGTTCTATCTGAAGTCTTTCCTGCAAAATAGTTAAATAAATAACATAAATGTAAAAAAAAATGTTCTTCAGAATTGATATATTCCTGCAATGACATTACTTTAAATGTCAAACAGTAAGTGGTGTCAATGCTAAGGTTGAGAAAAACAAATTGATAAATAATTGGTATGATTTAATCTTTGCTAACAAAATTCAAATCATGTTAAAGGGGAAAAGCAATACTGAATTGTGATTAATACCAAAGTTCGTTCTTGTTCTCAATGATTGGGCATCTGAACTATTTTGATTAATAATTCTTTGAAGCCCATTAGCCTGAATCTAAAACTACTGTGGTCCTATGGCATGTTATGGCCTAACTCAGCCTTACATGTTCTTTAGAAATTCAGCATGTTCTGCTCTCTTGAAGGTTAATGGAAAAGTAATCATGTTCAGTGGGGCAAAGCAATTGTATGCACCCCACTAGATTAAAATTGTTATACCCCAAAGATAAAAATCATAACCTTTTAATAATCCTTACTTTAGTTTAAGTTCAGAACCATCTACTAGTGATCAGCATGAAGAAAATCACATTATCACATGGCGCAAAAGAATGGGCAATCAGGGTTCAGCCTAAGGATGAAGAACTTACAATACCAGTAACAACAATAATAAAAGCAGCGGAGTGCTTCTCTACACAATAGGAACGAGTGTGTATTTTAGCAGGTAACAAATATAATCTTTAAAAGTTGTTGGGCTCTTTCTCACAGGTGGAGTTGAAATTTAATGTTGTACAGTCTAATGTTGTACAGTCAGATTTGATTGAATCTACATTTGATTGAAGCAACAACAGTTTCACAATGTGCAGGTGAGAGCGATTTGCAATTTGTTTAGTTTTTGCCCTTAAAAGGGCTGGAATGGACTTCCGCTTATTTAAGTTTGTTAAATGTAATAAATATGAGGGATAATAATCTATGAAAGATGGTGTTACTAAGTATAACTTAAAAAACATGGTGACTGGCACGTAAATAATATATAGAATTATTGATTAACAAATAATGGAAGATAATAATTCAATATGAATATGCATATTATTGTTAAAGGTAACAAATATGATTAATAATAGCTTAGTTGTATTAGGCAGAATGTGGTGATTTACAAGTTGAATAAGCAATCATGGAAGATCTTAATATTATATAAATGTTTGTATTAACATTAGAATTCGGTAAGTTGGTTAAATATAATAGATATGATTGATAATATTTTGTTTACACTAAAGGTATGAAATTTAAAATAGTGTGATTGATATAAAAATAACAT
>JANHFL010009835.1:0-15469 GCA_032468155.1 Oxyrhabdium leporinum | reverse complement strand
GATATGATTGATAATATTTTGTTTACACTAAAGGTATGAAATTTAAAATAGTGTGATTGATATAAAAATAACATATTGAAACATTGAATGGATAAATAATGGAAGACTATAATTCATTATAAAGATGTGTATTATTACTACAATTACATAATTTTGTTACATGACACAAATATGATCAATATTAATTTATTTGTATTGAAAGGTATGATACTCAGGTACCACGCTGTTCACACGATGATATGTTTGTAAAAAATAAAAATGTATTTTAAAAAAAAAGGCTGGAATGATATCCTTTGATGAGATTAGGAATAGAGGGGTGCCGATGAAATCTTTTCCTTTCTTTCTATAGCTCATTAATCCTTAAATAGTTCTGTATGACATTGCTAATGGTAGGTCAATTCCCTCGTTGGCCATGTCAGCAGAGGGTCATAGAAGTGAAACGGATACAGACTAGAGAGCTTGTTTACATTCCATAAAGTTCAACTAAAACTTACATACTAAAAAACAGAAGAGAAAAAAGGAGGTTTATAGCCTGAATAGCTATATTCCCATTTTTTGCTTTTCACATTTAGCACTTAAAGAAGTTTTGTTCCAGGCGATATTTCGTTTGCCTGTGGCGTTGCAGCAACTGAAAAAATGTGCAGCCATTTTATGTATCTTTCTTCTCCTCAAAGCAAACATGCCCTGGAAAGGAATCCCACAGCTTCTCAGTTCCAATTGATTCTGTGAAATGTTTGTCAAAGGGAGAAAATTGCACTTAAATACCTAACATTTGCTGAACATTGGTTGAAAATTAGGTGCTCCAGGGTGATTCTTGCCTTTTGAAAAGTATGACTTGAATGGCATTGTTTTAACTATATGGAAAGCTCAAGGTGATCTTGTGACATTCATTCAGCACGACAAGTTTGCAATGAGACAGATGGAACCTTAAGACTATATGGTTTCTGCTATTTTTATTTTTCAGTATTGTTTTCAATACTTAGAACATCAACATTTGGAAGATTGCTTGTACCTGAGGGAGAAGAAGTTCACCATCCTTCAGCCAGCTATAAGAAGGCTTCGGTCTGCCATTTGCCTTACATTCCCAGTAGATACTTTCTTCTATAGCCACCTGAATATCACTTATTTTCTGATTCCAGTTGGGAGGAGCTGTAAGGAGGAGTACAGGAATATTTATCTGAGTAACATTTATTTCTTCTCTGCTATGATCGGACAAATAAATCTATTCCAATGGATGCTTTTCTTAAAAAAATAGAAATATGGGCTTAAGATCAGATTGCTATGTTTCCATGAAGACAGATTATATATAATCTTAAAAAAAATGACTTTGGTCACTTCTATACATTAAAGATATACAGCATGAAGACTGCAATGATGTAGTGGAATTGTTTAACATGGGTATATCAGCTTTGATGCCTGGTAATTGGCTGGACAAGTCTCTGCAGTTTTACTGGCAAGATTTTTAAAGTAGCTTACCACTGCTCTCTTCCTAGGGCTAAGAGAGAATGACTGGCCCAGGTCACCTAGCTGGCTTTGTGCCTAAGTTGGAACTAGAATTCACATTCACCTGCTTTATAACCTGGTGCCTTATCTACTGTCCCAAACTGGTTTTCATGGGTATATTTACTGTATATGAGCAATTAATCTAATAACCTATAATGAAATTTCTAATAATGCAATAAAGCAGAATCCCTGCGGTACTTAAGGGAAGAAAAACCAAATCTGGTAAACATTTGTCTTGCTTTATTAATGTTATCTATACATGTCAATTATTCCTATAGATAACTATTTTTTTGTTACGCATATGATTTGAAAGATAAAGAGTACACAAAAGTATGAAATATTTCATTATCTGACGGGAAATAAAGCTCCCCTTGAAATCTATATTGCAACTTATCATACATGGATCAAATCCTGTAGAATATTATTATTAAACTAAAATATTAAGATAACAATAGTGCCCCTTGAAAACTGATTTCTGAGGCTACAAAATATTTAGGCTGTAAGTAACTGAGTGTGTTTATTCTGGTTACTTTCAATTGTTGTTTCAATCATCAAAATTACAATTTTTATAGGCAAACATAAACAATAGAAGAGTAGTATGGATGCAGAAAAAATACTAAAAACTAATTTAACATTAGAAGAAAACAGCAGTTTAAATGGATTGGAGTGATAAAAAAATTAAATTAAATTGGATCTTGCAGATTCAAAAATAGTGGTAAGAATTGTGAAAAATACAGCAAACATAGGGTCAAAGTAGATCATCTTCTTTTAATGACTGCATAATCCCTTGAGGGATGGAATCTGGGCAACTGAATGGAGCTGAGTGTTTACTGACCGGATGCCTTTCCTGTCGCCAATGTGGTTATATTAAGCAGATATATTCTCATTGTGCCCAGAGAGAGAAATATCTGCCTCTACCTAGGATCGAACTCACAGCCTCCTGATTGTGAAGTAAGAGCTCTACCTCTAAGCCACTGCACCACTGATAGGGTCAAAGTAGATCTTAGAACAAAATCAGAAAATATTTTCTGTGAATCTGAATTGCAAATAAATGGGCAAAATCAAGCCACTTTAAAATCAACAGACTTTTTTTTCCTGTGGATTTACATGGTTACTCTTGTGGACTATGTTATATTTTATAGTTCCGTTATATACATATACATTCCGTTATTTGGAGGTAAATAATATAAAGTAGCTTTCGGAAACAATTAAAATATATCTCAAAATTAAAAGACTATCATTACCCTGATTGCAAGTAACAAACACGAATCCTGATGAATAATATGGGGTATTTTAAAACAGCTAGACAATTAAATATTCTATAAAATGGGAAATAATTAAGGTCCATATAAATATTTGTAATTCATAACAAAAATACAAGGATATATATATATAATAGCAGCAGAGGTCTCCAGGAAACTGGATATTTTATATTATTCCATCTGTATTTAACCAGATAAAAGAATGCCAAATTGGCAACTTAAATGTTATCAACATGAAGCTATAATTTTAATCCCTCTCTGTTTTCAACATTTCTTGTTGGATAACAATAATTCTTATACAACAAAAATACATTTTAATAGTTCTGTTTGTGGTTACTCTTAACAATACTGAAAATGCTTATCACATGCTAGAGAGATGCAAACAGCAAGAAAAGTTTAAGACCATTTGTTCACAATATAAAATATACTAGAGAGATAAAATATACTAATTTGATCATTATAGTTTTGTATTATCATCTTAATTTTGGACTGAATTGTTATTTTGCATCTATGGAGTCTCTCTCACACAATTCAATTTATTTTTTTCTCTTCCTTGGAATTGGCTAGTGTGCTATAGCAATTCTGCTTAAAAAAACTTGGGTTTGCTACTTTCTTCTGGTTTACTTGGCTCCATTAAGCCAAGTTTATTCCATTATTTATTCCATTTGTTTAATCTTCTGCAATCAAGAAAAGCCAAGGGCCATTGGTCCCTCTTGCTTGTTAAAAATAAACATGATCTACTAAAAAAGATTTGAACATTAGCCTGTAAGGAGGAGCAAGGGCAATGCTAAAGAGTAAAATAAGTTTTATGACTGACAACTAATAAGTATTGTATGATTTTTGTGGTGATCTTAATCATACCTTGACTTGAATCAATATTTTTATGTCTTCCTTACAAGTATACTTCCTTACAAGAACTTTAGGCAAAATTAATTGACCCATTATGTTTAGGCAGCCTAAAAGTGGACATTTAATTTTTAGGTAAGAGATCTTTTAGTATGGCAACAGTCCAGCAAGACTTTAGCTTTTTGAAATAACACTATTATCTCTCTACTTTCAGATCTGCTACTAAATTAAATACTAAAAAGCATTCTGTTCATGGTACTTGATTGCTTCACACTGTCTCAATTTATATACACTGTGCTCACAGAAAATTTCACCATATCAGTCACACTTCATAATGTTCAATACTCTCATTATGCACACATTCACACCAAAGGAATGTAGAATGAGCTACTTTGACTTTTCTGAAGCTCTGGCTAGAGATGCAATCAGTTCCTTCCCCCCCTTGGAATGTATACAATTGCAGTCATTCAAAATAACTCTGATACAGTTTCAAAAGTTCAGGATCAGGTCTTCCAAAATTAGTTCAAATCGTTTCCATAGGACTCATAATAATTCCCACTGTAGTTCTAGATGAAATACAAATCTTTGTCACCGACTTAAGTTTAGAGAGACTAAAACTAGAGTTTGGGTTAGTGTAATTTACTTATAACTATAGTATAGAAGATGAAACTTGGCCTGCATGAAAGAATTGTGTAATTCACATCAACGATTCAAAAAAAAAATCTATACTAAAAGTATCATTGAAAAATGTGAAAAAGTAAAACTTTAGAATGTGACAATAACTCATTCATATTCTGGGGAAAGATCAGCTTTCATAATATCTTTAAGTCTGAAGACATCGGAGAAGAAAAACAATCTTTGTGGCACCTTTGTGAGTAGCAGTGGTAGACCTAAAATTAATCTAGAGCTGGAGACACAGAATTGGCATCCTAGCCATATGGCTGAAAATAAGCAATTTTATGGAACAATTTCCATGGAGAAAGAAATCATGAAGGCATTCAAAGCTAAAAAAATGCGGTAATGATGGATGCCTTTGATCAATGTCATGCAGTCTCAATAAATGAAAAGAGATGCATTCCTAGATATTATCAATGACGGTAACTAAAAGACTGGCTGTGAAACTAATGAGAAAAATGAACCTGGAGGGTTGCATTGCCAGTGCACTAAACTTGGTGTAAGTTGTAAGTGTTGCTATTCCAACTGGGACAAAATTATTTATTGGTTCAAATTGATCGTTAAAATGTTATTCTTTTGGGTCTATTTTAACTTGACGCCCCCCTCCTCCCTTTTTGGCAAGATTTTGCATTTTACAAAATGGTAGTTCCTTTTTGGCATTTATAAACATTGAAATTAAGACTTCTGAATTAAGAATAGGAGAGAAAGGAAGCTAGAGTGGTGGAGGTCTTTTTTGCACCAGTTTGCCTGAATCTTTAATCCGATCAATGCAAAACAAAATAAAGCTGTTACCTTCTGTGATTTGGAAAGTATACATCTATTGACGCAGCCTAAAACTGCATTTACCTTTTTGCAATTACAGCGTTTCTAGTAACTCAAATTAAGGTTCAGATCAATTCCAATTTGGAGATCCTTCAAATTGTTAACAAGCCAGATATTCCCCATCCTATAGTTTTGAGTTTTTTCCATCATTTTGTGATTATTAGTCGTTAATAAAATGTTAAAGGGTATTGGATCCAGAAATAAATCTTATGGTCTCACTTTTAGCATCGTAGTCTGATTTTATAAGGAGTTGTTTCTGAGTACTCTTTAGTTTGGTTTTCAAGCTACTTAAAAATGTCACAAACATGTTTTCAATCTGCCTATGGATGTTATCAATCCATTATTTAAGTGGCTGGCTAATCTGACAGGTATACATCCTAGTAAGTACCGTAGGTATTTCCTGATTATAATTCTATCAAGCTGAAACGATAGCTCCTAAAGTCTTTCTAATATTCTTTGCTTTTCAAAGAAATCCTCCACTGGAGTCAATGGGAATTTCACTTGAAAACAAGTATGTATCAGGCTTTTTTTTTTAATGCAAATGTAAGAGAATGAGAAAATTCCTTATTTCCTCAGGTATATCTAAGTTTGGCTTCTGTTTTTGTGTTCCTGGAACTTCTGAAATACAACTGCCCAATTTTAGCAAAAACAAAAAAAATATCTTGCAAATGTTTGATTTTCTTTGGATTTCAACCACACACTCCCTTTTTTCTCTGCCTATATATCCACTGATTTCGAAGAGCGGAAGTTGAAAATTTTTAGCAGAGAGATTTAATGTTCTTATCTCCTTCCCTCTAAAGCAAGCTTTGCATTTCTGTATGTAACATGCCTCATGCTGGTCAGGTAGACATTCCCATGTTTTCTATTCGTTTTTCCCTTGGTTTAGTCTTTTTACATTAACCTGTGTATTTCATATACTTACCTGACTTGCTCTTTGTCCATAATGGAAGGAGGCACTTAGCTATATAGACATGTTTAAGCTTTCCTACACATTATTTCCAAAATAAAGCATGCCCATTTTTCACACAAGC
Source organism: Oxyrhabdium leporinum (assembly GCA_032468155.1). Lineage (NCBI taxonomy): Eukaryota > Metazoa > Chordata > Lepidosauria > Squamata > Cyclocoridae > Oxyrhabdium > Oxyrhabdium leporinum. Next base: position 9,330 of record JANHFL010009835.1, on the reverse strand, counting down.
ACCAACCACAAGATTCCCTTTTGAAAAATATTCCTGGCTGTTTTCTTTTTCTTTCATTATTTCTTCGGTATAAAGCTATTGGCTATCCAACTGTTTTGGCAATTTTTCTTTAAAATTAGAGATAAAATAGGTATGCTAAGCTTCAGTAGGCTAAACCATATACAGTTCTTTCCTTTTGGAAAAGAGGAGAAGAAATAGCTTCAGATCATGGAATACCTTCTAATGCCGTTTTTAGCTGGGAAGGATGAAACATGTCTGGCCTTAAGGCATACAACAATTGCCTGTTCTTATCATTAACTTACTTTAATAACACAAACATTTGTGTGTTAGTGTCACAAGCATCTTATTACATCCTGGACTGCAGAAATGAGTTCCATCATAATTTTCAGACAGATATAGAGCTCATCATTAGCTTTTTCATCATAACAAGTACTTGGTTAATAGAAGTTGGTATAAGGGGGACATTTGGATCTTGACATGAAGAGCTGGTACCAATGAAAGATCAGTTAGAAACAATGACTTGAGCAATGAAAGAAGCAAGCAGTCCTAATTTTGTTTAAAGGCAGAACTGCCAAGATGTAGAAAACAGCATGTTTTCTAACAGACGATGAAGAAAAACAGAATAAATTGCTTTACAATAGTATTTTGTTCTTTTTTACTAGACCAATTCTGTCTCATGACATACGTTCTTACTTCTTCCACACTTCATAGCCTCAATCAATATGCCTGTCTCAGAGGTTTTTACTTTATGTAAAATTACACTTGTTGAGCAAACCTATTTGCAATACAAAATGTGAACAGAAATATCAACATTGACATTGCAACAAAGCATTTACCGCAGTTTGGGCTCAGCTATAATGAAAATCAGGTAAATAAATAATCTGGGTACCATAAAATGTTAGTTGGCCTCTGGCCACGTTCTTTCCTCTCACATTTTCAGCTACGCATTCGTACATGCCAGCATCTTCCTGCTGAAAGTTGGGGATTTCGAGAATGCTGCTTGATTTGTGTCTCCGAGCTTTTTTTGGGATTTGCTTTCCGTCTGTTCTTCTCCAGCTGATTGTAGGAACTGGGCTATTTATGAACAATAAAGGGGAAAAATATGATGGTAAAGGCTATGTAATTTTAAATGACATATTATATATTAACAAGTTCTAGACAAAAATTCCATTATATGATCATCAAAACTTAGATCAGCTCTTCCCAACTCTAATTATATTGAGTGGAAATTCTGGGAATTTCTCTCTCTCCCTTCAGTTAATAGCTCTGGGCAGACAGCCAAGAACCACTTAACAGTTGCAGCTGGAATGCAGCCATACACACTGAATCAAGTCAATAAACAACAGAAACTGACAGGATTAGGGCAGGGAAACTCATTAATCACCCATATAGGGATGGCATTAACCTCATTTACCCTTTGGAAATTCTCCTTAGTCCTAGGTTACTTCTCTCTTTGGTTAGTTTCCATCCATTGTTTCTTGTTGTGCCTTTTGGTGCTTTGGAAAATAGACTGACTCTCTCATTTTTGTAGAAGTCCCTCAAATTTCCTGACAGAACAATGAATCAGTGGAACAACTTGCCTCCAGAAGCTGTAAATGCTCCAACACTGGAAGTTTTTAAGAAGAGATTGGATAACCATTTGTCCGAAGTAGGGTGGGGTATCCTGCCTAAGTTGGGGGTTGGACTAGAAGACCTCCAAGGTACCTTCTAACTCTGTTATTCTATTCTAAAATAAACCAGAGTCGATTTTTTTTTCTCCCTCTTGTACCTCATTCTCTTGCCCAATTTTTGGCATTCTATAGTCCCATTTGCTTTTTAAATTGCAGCACTTTTCTATTTCTTTCATTTCATTTTCTCAATTTTTGTTCATATTTGTATTTTATCCTAGAATAAACTTTAATAAAAATATGTTTTAAAAATGGTATTGGTTTAGTATACAGAGAGAAAAACAAGTTACAAAAGAAAAGAAAAGAAAAACTATCAAGAACAAAGACAAATGGATGAAGTCTCTCTCTGTTTTTAAACAAGACTTTAAACATTGATCACATGGAATAATCTTGGTCAATTGTCATTTATATTAAACAGCCAGTTCATACATGCCATTAGTCTGAGACCATAAATTCAAAGTGATGCTGTCTCTTAACTATATTTAAGGCATTTTCTCTAAAGGGATTAAATTGCAGTAAATTCCTATAATCTGGTTCAGTGTTCTTACATTTTCAGGGTAAAAGAGTTGATGGCTACATCTTTATATCACATTCTCTGTGGTAGCCAACAAAAGTGGGGGGAAATACCGCTGGTTTTTCTTTTTGCAAGGTCTTCAATTTGCAAATTATTAACAAGGTTTTTGCAAATAATTAGTAGTATCTTAACAATGCAATGCATTTTAATAGTACAAGCAGTGTAGTTTTGGAATAATCCAAAATAAATTTAAATGCTGATAAATTATTCAGAGGTTTTTAAGTACTGCTAACGCATGGACTAAACTATAAACTCAGGCTAGAATCCAGGAAACTGAGTTCTAGTCCTATTTTAGGCATGAAAGCCAGCTGGGAGACTTTGAGCCAGTGAAATCAGGAGGAGGAAGAAATATTAGGTATGTTAGTTGCCTTGAGTTATTTATAAAAATAATAAAGCTGGATTTAACGGAAAACTATGTTTAACTGATTATATTCCCTTTTCACAGATTTAGATAGTCCACATTCTTTTGAAATAATTAAAATTGTTTAAATTGGCAGCTAATTTAATTAACCCATGAAAAAAATGCAAGTTTCAGTTTAAGCTTTTAATGTAAACTGGGATTAAAATTAATAAATAAGTACTTGATAGTAACTGCTTGATATGGTTTTTGAAGTTGAAAAATTGGTTTCCATGAAGTCAAATATGTTGAAATATATCGCCACTGATAAAACTGAAAATAGAAAAGTTAAAACACACATCACCGTGTGGAAAAAGAAACAGAACTATAGATGAAACAGCATTTAATGAAACAACAGATGCAAAACAATTTTTGAATAAAATGAATCCAGAAAATTTCTAATATTTTCTAAGAGGCAGTGGTGGGATTCAATTTTTTTTACTACTGGTTCTGTGGCCGTGGCTTGGCGGTGGGCACGGCTTGGTGGGCGTGCTTGGTGGGTATGATTTGGTGGCCATGTGACTGGGTGGGTGTGGCTTGGTGGTCATGTGACTGGGTGGGCATGGCTAGGTGGCTATGTGACTGGGTGGGTGTGGATAGGTGGGCATGTGACCAGGTAGGTGTGGCTAGGTGAGCATGTGACTGGGTGGGCATGGCCAACTCAATGTCACTCACATCAAAGGGTGCCTCGCCTGGCCCCTCCTTGTCACACCCAGCCTCAACGTATCTATAGCTCTGTAAAAATGTTGTTCACCTTTTTTTGACTTTATTGTCTACATCCTATACATGTACACTGAAAGGAGGAAATGACTCACTGCTTTGCCCAAGAGTGCGATAGGCAACAGGCTATTAAGGGGCTGCCACAAAGAAGAGGGGCCAATGTATTTTCCAAAGAAGCAGAAGGCAAAACAAGAAGCAATGGATGGAAAATGAACAAAGAGAAAAGCAACTAAGGAGAAACTTCCTGACAGTGAGAACAATTAACCAGTGGAAGTGCTTGTCTTCAGAAGTTCTGGGTGCTCGATCCCTGGAAGTTTTTAAGAAAAGACTGGACAGCCATTTCTCTGAAATGGTATAGGGTTACCCCAAGGTCCCTTCTAAGTGTTATTCTATTATATTGACACCTTTCCCAGGCCCTCTACTCAGATTTTGGCATCCTCAGTTTTCCTGCCTGAGCAGGGAGTTGGACTAGAAGACCTCCAAAGTCCCTTTCAACTCTGTTATTCTGTTATTCCTGAGCTAAATAGCTAAGACCCTCATTGGGACCCTATCTCTTGTGCTCCCTCTGGACTAATGGGTTAAAGAGCTGCCTCTAGACATTCATTTTAATAAGATTTTTAGAAACCTGCAGTTGAAAGTTCTTCATGTCTCCTTACCCTGAAGACCCAATATCATATGGAATTTAATCCCAAACTGATTTCCCTTTTGGCATTTCTCTTGATACTTCTCCAAAATGCACCCCCAAGAAGCCATATCTCTCTCTCTCTCTCTCTCTCTCTCTCTCTCTCTCTTTCTCCTTCTCTCTCCTCTCTCTCTCTCTCTCCTCTCTCTGTCTCTGCCTCTCTCTCCTCTGTCTATGTCTTTTTCTCACTCTCTCCTCTCTCTTTTTCATTCTCTCTAATCTCTCTCTGTGTCTCTCTCTCCCCCTCTCTCATCTCTCTTTCTCCTCTCTCTCCTCTCTCATTTCTCTCTCTCTCCTCTCTTTCTCCCTCTTTCTCTCTCTCATTCTCTCATCTCTCTCTTTCTCCTCTCTCCTCTGTCATTTCTCTCTTTCTCATCTCTCTCTCTCTTTCTCCCTCTCTCTCTTTGTCTCTTTTTTCTCTCCCTTTCTCTCCCTCCCAATCTCTCCTCTCTCTCTCTCTGTCCCCAGGGGTGGGGGGGGAGGAACCTTTGAACTGGTGCTGGGTGCTGGGAATCTGACGTCCAGAGGCCAATGAGCCACATGAAAAATGGCTCCTGCCCCCTTCCCCTGCCGCCACTGCCAGCAGCTTAAATGCTCCAACTAAAGCTCTTTCATACAAACACACACCATTTTTCTCTGTTTTTCTCCCCCCCACACACTGAAGCAGCAGCAGCAACCTAATGATTGCCCCCTCCCCAACCAACCAGCCAGCACCACCTGACCTGCTCCCTGCCTGGCCAGCTGGCACAAAGCCTTGCTGTTCTTCTCCTCCTCCTCCTTGTCATCCCCACCCAAGCGGCAGCAGGCTCCGCAGGACAGGGTCTCATTCCTGAATCCTGCCCTGGCACAGCAAATTCTGATTGGCTGGAGGCTGGTGTGAAGGGCCAGGCTCCACAGTGCTTCCTCGCTCAGTTGAAAACAGCTGTTGGCCACACAGCTCCTTGCTGGTAGACAGCCAGGTGAGGAAGCGCACAGCCTCGGCTCTGCTTGGGGAAGCGAGGGGGAGTGGCGTGACAGCAGGGGACAGCTTGCTAGGCCGCTCGCGCCACAGCCCACTTGGGATGGAGCCACAGCAGTGATGCAAGCCAGGCAAGCTGGACTCTGCAGGGGGGGGGCTAGCATGACTCACAGGCTTACTTACCCAGGCAGGCAGATTAGGGTCACTCAGTTGGGCCGCAGGCACTGCATGGGAAGGCAGGCAAGCCACAGAGATCAGTGAAATAGTGGCAGGGCAGGTCAGCCAGAATTTTTAATACCGGTTCATGTGAACCGGCCCAAACCGGCTGAACGGCACCACTGCTAAGAGGCTATAAATTAGACAGGATGGTAGCAAAATAAAATTCAAATTGACGATTTGAAATTTAAAGACAATAAGATTTGATTAGAACTGATTCAAAGTTTAAGTCTTTAAAGATGTCCCTGTAGGCTATAATGGGGAAATATTAATAAATGCCTGCAACCCTATATCGATTTCAGCCCAATAGTTTCAAGGGTTTTCCTCTAATAAATATTTGCAACATTCCTCTTTAGACCAAGCTTTCAGCCAATATCTCTTGAAGAGACTTGGTCAAATCAATACAAAAAGAGTCTTACTCTAAGATCTTTCAGAAATAATATTTTATAAAAAATGGGAGAAACTAGTATTCTCTAATCTTTGGCCTTTCTGGACTGATTCATTTGTTAGAATAATTCATAGGCAGAGTTGGTCTTCCCTTTTCTCATTCTTTTCATTATGTGAGGTCATTTCATATGGGTGAGGATATTTTATTACTATTACATATAAAACATATTATCAAATAAAAAGATAGTTTACTTCCTGTTAAACTATTGCATGTAATACAAATTATCTCACAAATGAGCAATGAATAAATCTGTGAAAAGTGGGTAAGTGTAAATCTCTCCTTCCAAGCAAATTTCCCTAAAGATATTCTAAGAAAAAAAGTAAAAGATTTAAACAGTAGAGGAACATTTCTGCCTATCAATTGAGTCCTTGGTGCTCTTTAATCTTGGTTGTTTTCTTGCAGAGGTTTCCTTACCATAAAATAACTTCATCAGTACACTGATGATGCTACCTAGTTGGATAATGAAAGGTCTGCAAGCAAACAACCAAACACTGAGAGTCCCAAAGGCTTCACAGTGCAATCCTGATCTATAGATATTCTATTTGTTGAAACTCATATCAGTAGCAGAAAGTCCATCATGCTATTGCTATGCAGTTCCTTCCTCTTTGTCCATATGAAGAAGGAATACACTAATCACATTTGAGAGTTTGTAAATCAAACGTTATTGCATTTGGGTATCAGCTTTGAAACTCTCCTAAATTATTCAGTAGGAAATTATTCAATAATTTCAAAATGATTCTATTTTGATGTTTCAGATTAATCTGACTTTTTTGATGTAAAGAGGCAATTAAAAGGAATGATTTGGGGGAATCTCCTTTGAATCAAATCACCTATTTCAGACATTGTGTGCGCGCACGCACACACACACACACCCCACTATTTGCATCATTCTGAGCAGCTAAACTCATAAGCACCAACATGATTTTCCACAGCTCCTTCTTTCCCAGCTGTTCTCTCTTGTGTTGTGCATCTTTCAGAATATAAACCAGGAGGCAGAAATTTGGCCAATTATTTATTTGGAAACCATCCTGGGAGACTGAGGATGAGGCAGGGAGTTAAAATTCAGATTAGAATGCTTTAAATAAATCAGGAAGATGATTTCAGGTGCCATGAAAGAACAATGAATTGTTATTTAATTTATTACTGCATTTTTCTTGCTATGGAACAGGAAAGATTCTAACCCAACCTTAAATTATATGTACCTTAATATACATGTTGTAAGGCAGAAAGGAGGATATGCTGCTATGCCTCAAGCAATAAACTCTTTTGGGCCAATCCTGCTCACTAAACTGTATACAAATTACTTCTGGCTATACACGCTTAGAATCATGCCGCAAAATATCTATCGCTGAATACAAAATGTAAACTGAGAATTGCATGTGTGCTATGCCAAGCGGGAGCTGTTGGTGATTAAAAAATAAAGACATAAAAGACAGAAGAGTAAACCAATTTACTCACAGTCAGAAAGTTCTTTATCTTCTTAGAATTTTTAAAAAAGTCATGCTCTTTATCTTGTTAAATAATAGCAGCCACAGTATTTACCATTGTGACTAGGATTGCTTTACAAACATATGTATCTTCATTTCAGCAAAGAATTTGGAAAAATAACCTACGGAGTTCAGGTAAGTAAGCTAGTTAAGTGTGGGGTGGATAGCTTCCTATTTAGGTGAATTAACAGGTAATTAGGGAGTATATCACTGAAGGATTAGACCTGATATTTTTCCAGTTACATTTACCCAACCCTCCAGAGTAGGGAGGCAGGAAGCCTATCTAGTGAGACTAAGAAGAAGGTTCTTCGTCCCTGATGTGGAACATCATCTCAGCAGAAATAACATGCCCCCCTCCCCTTTCAAAAGGCCCGGAAGATATAGTTTTGCCATTGGGCCCAGGGACCCCAGGATGATATGGAGCCCATCAAGGGGTTGGTTTGACTGTTGTCACCATGGAGGTGGAGGTTTATTAGGTTTTATATTGGTGTTTAATTTCTGTCAGCTGCCCAGAGTCACCATGACTGAGTTGGGTGGTCACATAATTTTTTTAAACAAACAAACCTTTTTTTATTGAAGTTTTGAATGATGGGAATGGTGATTGTATTTATAGATAGAAGAAAATGGGTGGAATATCTAATACTACAAGAAACAGAAATAAAATTCAAAATGATTGTAACAAGTAGAAATATTAGGATAGAAATATTTACTTGTCTATGTATTAGATTTATTTGCATACCGTATAACAATAATATAACATAACGATAATATAACAGAATAACTTGTATGTTTCTCTTTGAGAAAGGAAAACTGAAGGAAAAAATGTGACAGCATCGTTCGGAAACCAGAAAGGATGCCCTTCAGATGAAAACGAAGGCCATTTCTCTTTTCTTCCAAAGTGCAAGATACACACTAATGAATTTAAGTTACAGGAAGGCAAATTCAAAACCAAACCACACACTATCTTAGCAGTAAAAGCAATTTGGCAGTGAAACTAGTTCCCTGAAGACATGGTGAGCTTCCTTCATTGGAAATGTTCAGGCAGAAAGCAGGCAGTTCTTTGTCAGAGATAGCTTAAATGACATTTTCATTTTTGTAACACAGTTAACATGAAGTAAATAATAAAGTTAGATATTGTACTTTCAATAAATCTGATCTTTTGTGATTCTTAAAAATAGACATAGGGATGAAATGTTGCTTCATGCATTACTTTTTTCTAAATAACTTTTTCTAACTGAAAAGTCTTCAGATATAGTAGAATATTTTTTTAAAAAAATATCTGATTCTGCTTTCAAGAAACAGAAGTATAGGACAGAATTTTAAAGGCAATGTTAAATGAAACATTTTCAAATAAAGTTATTTTTGTCAGTTTTCATATTAAGCATTCGTCAACTTTACCATAGTCATTTTAACGATATCAAATATTGGGAGGAAAATATTTCATTTTTCTTTAGACAATCTGATCTTTAAATTATCATTTATAAAACTAGCAGCCAATTTTTGTATTACTTTATTGTTGAAATAAATCCAGTGAAGTTCTAAAAAAGAAAAAGAAAAGAAACCCCAAACATCAGTGTTAACACCCTTCTGCAAACATTTTCCTTTTTTTGTTCAAATCATTTTCAATTTTAATTACATGCATAATTTTTCAACATAGCAAGACTTTGTTGCACATTAGGAAAAGTATGAGAACTTTTAGTGAATAATTGAAAATTACCACATTTGAATAATAATAGAGTTGAATAATTTATCATTCTAATTTCATTAAGCAAGCAAATTATAACAAGCTCATCAGATAGTTTTTCAGCCCTTCAAGAATGGAAGAATTCTGATCTCTTATTCCAGCCTTTTATGACCTGCCATCTTCTATTGTATATGCATTAGGACTACAATACACAAAATTCCTAGAAGCATGACCTTTGCTGCACTTCACAAACACCTAGAGATTGCAAAGAGTAAAAGACTGTTTTCATCTCTACTCACACAAAGGATTGGATTGGATTGGATTAGATTAGATTAGATTAGATTAGATTAGGACCTTGTAGGTTATCTAGTCCAACCTCCTGCCCAAGCAGGAAACCCTACACCATTTCTGACAAATGGTAGTCCAGTCTCTTCTTGAAAGTCTGAAGTGATGAAGCTCCCACAATGTCCGAAGGCAAGCTGTTCCACTGGTTGATT
>JANHFL010009829.1:267246-283392 GCA_032468155.1 Oxyrhabdium leporinum | reverse complement strand
GGATTTTATATATATATTTTTATATTTTTATGTGAACCGCCCCGAGTCCTCGGAATGGGGCGGTATAAAAGTTTAAATAAATAAATAAATAAATAAATATAGTAGAGATTGGACTGCCATTTGTCAGAAATGGTGTAGGGTTTCCTGCTTGGGCGGGGGGTTGGACTAGATGACCTCCAAGGTCCCTTCCAACTCTGTTAATCTAATCTAATCTAATCTAAATATACCATCTATGACTTATCTAAACATTTGTTTTTCTAAGATGAAACATACTTACACATTTCAAGGCTAGAACAAATATAGAAACATCTATATTTAAGTTGTAATTATTCTAAAATTCTGAAGAAAGTGATGCGTAGTTGCTGATACTTTCCTTCTGGTGAGAACTGGAAACAGTCAAGAACTAAAAATAGATAAGAGCATTCTATGACAAATAGATTTTATGTTCCCAAGTTATGTAGAATAAGGAGTAATGGTTTATTTTTAAAAATTCCCCTTTAAAAAAATATGTTTAGCCACCAGAGGGAGCCAAGAACAGTTTGTCTAATGTGATTGTTTGAATTTAATAGAAGTTCAATTCCAGTGAACTCCAGTTTATTAGTTATTGCAATAAAACTGGCTGTTGTGATCAACATTATTGCAATTTTTCATGCCCTGAGAAGTTACTATATCTGGTAAATAAGAGAATATTTGTAAAAGAAGGTTATCTTTTAGTATCTTGATGAGATCCAGGTTAGAACTGACATCAGTTGAACTAATCTAACCTCTTGATGTAATGCTAGAATATTCAAGAATTGTCCTGAATCCTGACATATGACCATTTAAGCTTCAGGTAACCGCTTCATTAATCAGAGTAGAATCAACTATGTTTGTTGTTTGATTTTTTGCATTATCAGGATATTTCCTTCTAATATCTCCCCAAATTTAACATTTGAACTTGTTGGTTTGGCTCCTTGCTTGCTGAGGCTTATCTTTTTATCAGGATTCCCACAGAATTCATTAAGCTTTATTTCTGGTTCACTTGCATTTTAAATCAAATTCAGCTATGAGTTAAACTAGTGGTATTGATTAATGCTAGTTCAGTTCAGTTGCAAAAATTTGTGCACCTTATTTCTAGATTATTGTGCATAAGATTGTACACCTGTTCTTTTCTAAAACAACAACAACACTACCTCCTTTGCTGGATAAGAATCTGCCTAAGCTCAACTCTGAAGCAGGGGATGGTGAAATTCCAACTTTAATTGTATGATACCTGTATTATGGGCTGAGGCATGAGCTTATATAAAATACATAGGGCTGATTGAAAATGAGAGGTCCAGAGTTATCTATGACAGAAAGTAGACTTGAATCCAACACCTTGACAACTAGAGTCACCTCTAAATGAGGTGGGTAGCACATAAATCTAAACAAACAAAAAAATCTATACCACAATGGACTTGCAATTAAAATAGCGTGAACATTTATTTGTACACAATAAATTTATACACACTAAATGTGCATGTGTATTAATTATATGTGTATATAAAGCTCAATTTAGTTGGGGCAATTCAATCAATATATAATAATAGCAGAAAAGTTAGCAGGGTTGGGGCCATAGGAAGTCAAAGTAGGGGAGATAGTATGGTATCCCATACGACAAGCACCATGACAAATGAAAGCACACTTCCTAGGTCTCATCTCATTCCATTATTTAATGAAAATGATATCCTAATTATTTTTCAGATATGTTGATTTATAGATTTTGACGTCTTTCTTAATACATTAAAATCAAGAGAAATTTTGCTGTTGATTTCAACAAGAGTAAAAATGTACAGCCTGGATTTATGATGCTCCCAGTCCTTCAATTTTTAATTGTTTTATATAGTATTAGAAATATAAGAATCAGGCACTTGCTAAAGCTGATCCAAAATACCAGTTGCCTTAAGGGCCAATATTAACAACCCGCACCTTCTCTTTCACCTACAGAAGCGAAGGCAACTGGCAGTTAAATCTGTTTAACTGGCAGTTAAACAGAAGGAAGCAAACGGCAGGTTTCCCCAACTCAGCCTCCACACCAATTGCTGCTTAAGCCCTCCTAACAACAGAAGCACATCTTTGTGGAGTCCATCCCTCAGATAATGAAGTTGAGGCAAGGATGGTAGCTTTTCAAGTCAGGAGCGAATAAGACTTTTATTCAGATAATGAATTCTGCTGCATGACTCTCCACTGAGGCAAACTCACCTTAGAATATTTTTATGCCATTGTCTTTTTTTCTTGCATGGAGACTCCAAGAAATGTTTAGGACTTCCCCCAGAGCTCTGAAATGTGGAGAAGGCAGTTTATTGAAAAAGAACACAAATACAGGAAAAATTGTGGAAACAGGCATGTTTGTTCTTGATGTAATGTGTAGCACTAAAAAACAATTTTTGGGCCTGCCCGAGAACCAGTGTTTGAGTATTTCAGGAGATATCTAGAAAGCATCAATAGAATGGAATAGAATAACAGAGCTGGAAGGGACCTTGTAGGTCATAGTCCAACCCTCAGCTCAAGCAGAAGACCCAATACCATTTCTGACAGATGACTGTCCAGTCTCATATCAGAGCAGAATATCAGAGCAGAGATATCTTCAGAATCAGGATGATTGAAAGGAGCTTCATGACACACTTTTTAGATAAAGGCTAGGGAAAACTTAATTATGTTCTCAGGCCATTGTGAGATCAGCTTACATCCATTACCTTGGAAGGGTGGGAGGAAAAAGCCCTAAAGTTTAAACTCTAGAGCACGGGTGTCAAGCTCGCGGCATCACGTTGCCGTCATGTGACGTATTGCAATATATCTTCCCTTCACAGAGCTGGGGTGGGCGTGGCCTGCACGTGATGCATCCGGCCCCCAGGGCTGCCAATTTGACACCCCTGCAAGAGGATATTTATAGATATCTAACCAGGATTTAACTTTTCTGCACTGTAGCACGCTATCAATGACTGGATGGGTTTCATTCTTACCTGCAGTAATGCATATCTTAGTGATTTTTGTTTGATTTTCAGTTTAATCCTTTAAATAATTTCACTGGAATTTGGCACTGTATTTTGAATTTGCTTTTCAGAGAGTATGGTAAAACTTTCTAAGAGACTTATGTTTTGAAGCCCAATAAACTAATTGGAGATGCCACATTGTCTGGATCAACTTTTGTGAGCAATTTTAAAATTATTTTTGCATCATGACCAGCACTATTGGTAATAAAATATATTACTAACTAATATATAGGGCTTTTAAATATCTGATTATGTGCCATCAAATTGTTCACTCTTAGCAACCACATAGATTTTGTCTATGACAATCTGTCCCTAACTTGGTCCTTCAGAACTGTTAACTGTATTACATAAGTACTATTACAAATATTATTTATAAAATCTAGCAACCATTTTGAATACAGAAGAGTCAACATGAATTGTATTGAGAATATTTATTTGCTTTCAGTGCTATTTTCAATAAATACTGTATCATATTTATGTCTGAGGTAAAATAAATTAACAATCAAGAATCTAAACCTATAAATTTATGCAGCATTGTTTCATAACCATCGAACAGAAATATTATATTTCCTTCCATGTTACTTCAGTAGTATTAAAAACTTCTCTTTTGCTGAAAATTGGTAAAGAATGGTTATTGCGTGCTAATTTTTCCAATATGCTTTTTGAAAATCACACTAGAGCTATTCTTAAGAACATCACATCAAAATTACAGGAAGAAATGTGCCATAAGGATGCACTTTAGGCCAAGCAAGGTAAACAGTGTATGAAAACAACAATGCTTACTACATTCTTATTATCTCTTTAATGTACGGTCTGGAATAGCAAAGTGCTGGCAGGTTTGTTGCTTCATCTTTAACAGATACGCCGTTAAAACTGAGTTTTGATGGTGCACAAGTTTGTGGTTTTAGCTTTAAATGCTACACCTATGTTTAAAGCTCAGGAAGTCATAAAGTGGTCTGCTACATTAAACTTCACCCCCTGACAGCTTAACACAGTCATGTGCTTGGTGGAAACTGCTTAATCAGAAGCTGACCTATAGTACCTACATTGGAAGAAAAAGGAAGAACAGAATCATATGGAGATAAAACCCAAATTTTTGCCACTGTGGTAGTTACGTATCATCAGTTGAGCTGGATTGTTTTTTTCTTCCATTTTTGCTTAGAATGGGCTCATACTAAAGGCATCTGGGTGGAGTTAAAAAAAGTGAAAATGGCAGTTGCAAAAGCAGGAATGAAGTCTTGCCCTTGTATAAGTGCAATGTCAATTTGTGTTCAAAAGTACTGGGATTTCAATTGTGTTATGCAACCATTATCTTGATTTCTATTGACACTAATCCCTCCTCCCCCTTAAGATGTACCACTGGGTGATAACTGCCTTGTCAAAGGTCCAAGTCAAAAACCAATACAGGTTATTTAGGAGGTCTTCTATTTAAAGCCCACTTTTGTTCTACCTGTGGTTGAGAACTCCCCTGAATATCAGCAGCGCTTAGCTTTAGGTTGCTAATCTTGTCTTCCTCTTTTGAGATACATCATTTTGATTGCTAATGGGTCTTCCCTTGAGCACTTTTGAAGGCAATGCAGATCCCATTAGTATAAAAAGATGGGAAGAGAAGCAAGAAACGGCTTTTTGAAAGATACTAAACTGCTAGGAGATGGGAAGATAGCAATGGTAGTTATTTGCAAGCAGCATTTCAAACAACAATGGATGCATTTTCAAACATTTGATACATTTCAAATATGTTGGGGCAGGATTGTATCACGCTCCATTAAACTGGCAGCTCTTTTTGATATGGTAATCAGTTTGTAAATCTAGAAGTTACTGTCAACTCAAACTAGCAAATTTGAGTAGTTAATTTCATTATCTAATTCCAGGATGAACTTAATCTATATGGAACCATAGCAATTACAAATTTGAATCCCAGTTAATAATGTCAAAAATTGATTAGAATTTATACACAAAGCAATCTTATACTTCCTATCAACCTCTGGCTTTTCAGGATAAGTACTGAAATTAATACACTTCTATTAAATTTCATATTTTTATTTTAAAGGAGAATGATTCTAAAGCAAACTCTTCATCATCCAATTCAAGTTATGTATCATGGAAAGCCTGCCTAGAACTTGCACATTTAGCTATTTGAACTTCTACCATGGACAAAATTTCTCAAGTGTTAGGAGAAGTTTCTCCAAACATTCCTAGATGGAGCTCACTAACCACAGTGGCAGTAACCTGGCTTCAACTTTGCAACTTCCATACTAATTCATCTCTACCTTGGTTTGGGGACAATAGGACAACTGAGTTTTTTAAAAAAAGGCAGGTATCAGAAGGAACTTCTGAAAGATCACTTCATCGATTGCATTAATTTTCCTAGGAAGAATGCTTTGGTTTGTACTACATCATGCTTTTGCATGTTTGAGCCAGCTTTTTTTTCCTTAGCAGCATTCCAAGAAGCAACCACTGGAATAAATCATCCCATGCTAGATGTGTCAAAAGTGTGTATTTGGCTGGTGTTATGCTGCAGTGTAGGCAAGTCCTAAAAAATATTTAAATATCCATCATCTAAAATTGTGTATCCTTGCAAATTAACTGATTTGTAATATTTTAGCAGCACTATTTGAATACTCTTCACATCGGTAAAGCTTTATCATAGAAAGTTTTTAACCTGGTTTTACAAACCTCACTCGATTAACAAAAATATGCAGCAATAGGCTACCCTCTTCCCACACTCTGGAAAGATAATATCTGATTCAAAAACTCTCATTCACAATAAAATAGGCAATAAAAAAATAAACTCTTAATTTTCATCATCTCTTGGCACATAAAAACATAGTAACGATTAAGATATAGCTCCTGATTTCTTCTTTATGCTAATGTTAGGGATGGGAGGGAGCCATGGATACCCGTGAAACACATTTTCATTATTTAAAAAAATATCGTTTAAAAAAAAAAACCTTAGAGACAAACCACAATTTTACACCTGCTTTTTTTTTTTTAAATGGAAGAATAAATATCCTACACATTTACGTCTGTTGCTACTTTACATAGTGAGCTGGAATTTCAAGGCTGTATGTGCTTTGAGAAACATGGTGTGACATGCATTCAAGCACTTCAAATATTTTAGATAATTGTAGTAATCCGAAGTGAATTCTTGAAGCTACAGCTAATGTTTCTTGTGCTTTATTGCATGTGTTTCCAAGCATAGAATAATTTGATTGGTTTATTGTCATATTTTGCAAGCTTTTGACATTAGCCAAGACACTACCCTGAATAACCGATCTGGAGTATTACAAACCCTGTGGTTTATATTTTAGGACTCCATGCTCATGCAGTAGTTTGTGGGCAAATAAGGTTCATACTGCTGCAGGTGGAACATCAGGTTCAAGCTTTGATCAACAGCAGTCCTGGATTGTGCGTCAATATTCTGCAGTATTCACTATTGCCAAGGGTTCATCAAAAGTTGCCAGCATGATTTGTTTTGTGGAAGGCATGGAAATGATGTCTCCGCTTTCTGCTGAAGAGTGAATTCTGTTGTCTAAAGAATCATCTATAAGGTTTGAGCCCTCTTCTTCATGATCTTCATACAGTGTATTGATGTGCAGAAGAGGATGCACAGGGTGGCAATTCAGGGCAGGCCCTGACTCTACTACCTTATTAGTCTGGGGCAGAGAGACTTTTGTTGCAGCACCAGAAGTTGCTATATGGTTATGGGTACAGGTGAGGAAAACCCCTGTTGCAGGCACTGTCCTGCAGATGTCATGAGAATAAAGGGACTCTTTTCCAGGAAGGGAAGAATCTGAAAGAGAAGCAAAACACTTATTTATTTAACTAATTGACATTTTTTTCCAAATTGAAAAAAAAAATGATTATGTGAGATCTCTTAATTTTATTTCCACTATAGCAATTCAGCTTGCTAGATTGGATGAGAGCACCAGGCCCAAAGGCACCTAATGATGTTAGAAGATAAAGAAGGGCTGGATGCACATGTCTTTCTTCCCTCCAAGTTCTGCTTCAAAAGAGGCTTATTTTAGAAGAGAGACACTGTAGTATAATAGTGTAAGTTTTAAACTATGAATGGTATTCAGGTTTTATTCTATCTTCAGTCATTAGCTGACTTTGGGACAGACATTCTCTCTCAGCCCAGTCTATGGCTTAGGACTGATGCTTGTAATATGCATATAGAATACATATCATTTTTTTAAAAAAAATACAATTATTGTATTTTTTTTACTCAAGGCCACACTATACGTAGCTTTAAATGTGATTCTGTGCTTGTTATGTAAGTTTTATACAATCCTGATTAGAGAGGGATCAAAATTAACCATAAAACAATTGAAATCAAAATTGAAATTTCTGACCTGCTACAAAAATATGTAATTTGTCCTCAAATCAGGCTCAAACATGAACAACATTTTCTAGAAGGGTCCAAGGAGTAAATCCTGAAAGCTATAGGATAGTCAGTTTGGAATGTATTCAGTGGAAATTGATAAAAAAAGGGGGAAGAAAAAAAAAACCCTAGCAAGTTTATGGAAAGAAAACTTGAAGGTCTCTTCAAACTTTTTGAGAATATAAAGATGCTCACAGGTGAGGTGATCCTGTTAGCAATTGAATATTTGAATTTTCAGATGGCATTGGCTAAGCAAGCGCCTTTATTGAAAGCCACAAGGAAGCCATATTGATGTGTTAATTGCATATTGATGTGTTAATAGTATGAGAGTGGGCAAAGTTCCCCTTTTATTTCCCAAACACTTTAAACTTCTTTGCTTACTTTCAACTTCATGGCCTTGAAGTTGAGCAGCTATTGGTTGTTGTCACAACAGATATTTCTGCTCAGAACTACCTGCTCTTGGTTTGGCTTCCACCAAGCTGGTCTATTTTGCATATGGTACTATTGAATATTAATTTTGAAGAGGTCCATAAGGATGTTTCCTGCTTGAGAGCCACCCAGAAGGATCTGAATGCCCAAAATGAGAAAAACCAAACCAAACCATGAAGGACAAAACTGAGCCCTGGGCTGATTCTGGTGAGCTTTGTTCATGATCTTCATCAGGATCATGATAGATGGAAGGAAAAAAGGAACTCTAAAGAAAATCCTTCCTCTAAAGCTAGTATTTGTATTGGTAAGAAATCTCTATAAACATCAGTGAAGAATCACTTCCACACACACACATACACCTCAAATACCAGCTTCAGAAAAGATATTCTCTTTAGATCTGCTGGGGGAATTACTATTTACTAGTACATATGCTGAAACTGCAGTTTCATTACAATTATAGAATTCCACGCATATTTAACAAAAATATATACTTATGATCACCTTGTCCAATATGTCCTTCATAGAAGTCCTACCACATCTTTACTGACCTTCATGAATGAGTTTGTTCCCTACTTATAGCCATGGGATAAATTCTGGAAATTTTCATTGATTCGTTTTTTGTGAATGCAGTTATATTCTAAAACACTACAGCAAAAAATAGCTCTTCAGGAAAATGCATTTTCATTTGCATGATTGTGTTAAAGTTCATAGCGTGAATCAAGAATCTTTTAGAAAACACTGCATTTTTTAAAGTAGTGAGGAACCTGTGAATGCTAGACTACATTAAAAAAATACCCAGAAGAGTAAATATTTAATACATGAGAAATTGTGATATCCTAATCAATGATATGAAACCGTCACAGTCAAACTGTTAAGAAAGATGATGTAGCATTATTTTTAAAAAAAGGACAGAAAACAAAACTTTAAGATAAGAAGGCAGCATAAATTACTTACCAAAGTAGCTTCATTGAAGCTAATGAGGTTACTTAACATTCTGTGATTCAACTATAAGGACAAAACTTCAGGGAAACTTCAAAATTATATTACTTTGCAGAGTCAAATTGCTTTAAGTATGTACAGTACTCTCTTCAGAAGACATTTAAGGGAAGTCATGGATTATTCTTAAATTTCATGTAAGTATTTAATATAGCATCATAATATTTGAGTGTGGGTCTTTTTTGAAATCCTACAGAGGAAGGAAATATCGCAAGCAATAATAATTCAAGTTATCAGAAAATTAGATCAAAAGAAGCCAGAGGTCAAGTTTCTTTTTTGTCCCAGTGTCAGGTCCCATAGATCTCTATTGTGACACTGCCATTCCGGTGGGGAGGGGGTCCTATGATGGATGAGCATCACAGAACATCCTATGATGTTCTTGTCAGTTCACTCAACTCCTCCCCTAGGGATGCTGCTGTAGGTCATTTCATGCCAAAAGAACTAGACACAGGGACAGTCCCCCCCCCATGCCATTATTCTGCTGAACACCTAATCCTCACAGTACTGTCTTATGTCTAAGTATATTTACCCATGTTGTATGGCTGTAGTATTATTATCCTTCTCATCTTCTCTACTACTCCCTCTTATTGTTTCATTATTATAATTATTACTATCCACTGCATGTACACTGTGAGCTTCTGCACTGGAGACAAATTCTTTGTGTGTCTAATCATACTTGGTGAAATAAAGTATCCTATCCTATCCTATTCCATTCAATTTCCCCTATAGTCCCTGTTAATATCTGACATTTATTGTGATTTTGTTCCAACTCTTTAAGATGTTTTAAATTGCAGGAAACTGCCCTCAAGAAGTTTAGATTCATGAGAAAGATTTTATGAGAAAAAAAATGATACCAGAACTGATTAAGTGGCACAAGGACATTTTTTTCTTGAACCACACCAATGCTAAAAATATACTTTAAAAAAAAATGAAGATCCACAAATGGCTCATACATTTTAAGCTTAAAAACATGATTCCTGCTGACAAATTTCAGGTTAGCAAACATCCCATTTATTTGTGTGGCTGCCATACTAAGTGATCAATATTTCAGCTTGTATCAGTCACATTTTCCAGTGCCTGATAAATGATTTCCAGCAGAGCCTACAGCTATCAGGCAAGATATCAACAGTATAGAAAATCAGCCCAACCACATTTCAAACATTCCAAAATAAGGAGCAATTATGTTAGCTGCAACTGCAATGGAAAAAGTAGCTAAAAATATCTCCATACCTTTGAGAGAAGAAGTGACACGAACTATGGCTTTGTCTTCTTGGTTTAAAAATCCACTCTCTTGACTTTTGGATATTGCCAGAGAGTTACTGGATGGAATTTCTTGCTTGGGTTTCTTATTACTCAATATGTATGGATGAACATCTAAGGAAAAGTGACGTGTATGCTTCTTTCCGTTACCTGTGCTGGACAGAGTATTAGATTCTGTTTTGTGAATGGGGGATGGTTGGATAGGTTTTGAGTTGGCCTCCAGCAAAGGCGCAATCAGACTATCGGCTGCTGTCTTCCGACGCACCGGCTTTGGCTTCTCAGGTTTGCTGTTCTCAACCTTCATGATAGCTAGCTGCTCCTTGAATGGCTGAGGAAGGGGATTGGAACTCGGGATCCACTTCATTTTCTTCCGAGGACGCTTGATTATTAGTGGTTCATTAGGGTCAAGGTCTGTAGGGTTAATGCTGGGATCTATTGTTTGTATTCCAGAATCACGTACGGTTGGGGTAACATCATGGTTAGACTGGGCTAGAGCTGCAAGCAACTGACGCACGACATTGTCATACATCAGATCGCTTTCGTTGGTAATGAAATCCAAGCGGTTTAGAGACTTGATGTGATCACGATTTTCATTGCAAAACATGGCCAGGATATTAATATCACAGAACTGAGATTTCTGCCACTGTTTCTTGGTCTTTATGCCAACCTTGTTCAGCTTGTCAAATATGAAATTGGACTTGCGGAAAATGAAAAGGTGGATTAAATTGATGAGGATTATCAAGTTCATGAAACAAAGGAGGACAATGTCCACTCCAGCAATTATGCGTTGCAGCTGAACAGAGGGCAGCTTGCAATTCACCCGAATGAGCAATTTGGAATTGCTGGTTTTGTCGGGAGGTTCTCCAAGAGCGCATGTAAATTCATTTTGTTTCTGTGTAGCGTAATAGGTGGACAAGTACGTGATGGGGATGATGCTTAAAAATATGATGAAGAGGTGCCTTGCCAAGTAAAGTTTGGCTAGGAAATTGCTACGCCCTCTGCGTTCCAGATATTTCTCAAACAGGTTTTGCTCAGGGCTTTTTTCCTTCTCTGCATTCTCAATGATTTCTCTTCTTTCACGTTCTGTTATCCCCGGACCTTTTGACTGGATTTGTTTTTCGATTTTTGGTGCCCGGCCTTCAGCTGCTCGGTGATAGCAGTTATCTATCTCCTGGAGCAAAAAGTTAAGTTCAGAAGTCAGTCTGGTGGAAGCCAAGAATTCCCACCCAAGGGCTGGAATGTACATAATGCCGGCAAAAGCCAGCAAAGCATATGGAAGAAATTTATGCTCAAACAAGGAAGGCCAGTGGCTGGCATTTACACCTGGCAATGCATCTCTTAGCTCTGTCCAACAGTATCCTCTGGCATACAAGGCTTGATCCCGGGTGAAGTTGTGTGGTGTGTAACAGTATATGGGCTCCTCTGTATAACAGAGAGAAAAGTCACTGCTGTGCATTTAATGTACAAAAGGAGCTCTGCAAAATAAATATGTTCATAAGCTACTATATATCAGTTTTTGTTTACAGTATATTCAGCATGACATTAAACTACCCTGTTCTCTGAGGAGTTAAAAACTGCCTCCCCAAGGCGTGAGATCAAGGCAGAAAAATCTATACAGTCAACATACAGCGACACCTGAAGTGGGAATGACAAATCACATTTGGAAAAATGGTTTTGGAGATATTTTTTCATACTAATCAATCAAATATGGAGAGAAAAATCAGCAGGATAGTGCCATAATGTAATAACTGGGGGCTCATCCTATGAATCAAGTATTTTGCATAAGGCTCTTAAGTTCATCTCTGCATATTGAACATTGAAAAGAACAGCTATCCTTTTAAAAACTCTGATTTGTCATTTCTTTTTAAGAGATGGAAGCAATTTAAAAGTGAATTGGGGGAGGTTTTTCCCTTACACCACCGAAACTTGGAAAGGATCAGCTGCGAACGTGTTATATTTTCTGCTGAGCTCTTAAGAAACTTCGACTTCATAACAGTATATTTAAAAAGTGCAAAAATTACAGTTGCGTAGTTCAACATACCTCGGGGGGTTTTCTTTTTTTTTACTGCAAGGAAATAGTTATAGGACAAAATGGATGTTTTAAACTCTGAACCCTCCACCCCATAACGATAGTGACCAGAATTCTCTTGAACTTGCAAGTTTTGATTACATTTCTGGTAAATGGGGGTCAAAGAAATGAAACAGGTCATCTCAGCAGAAAATCTGGTAACTATGATTGTCAGTAGGAGTCCCTAGATGAAACATTTCCTAGGTCCCTTCTCTTAAATGTTGTCATCTAGTGGGACGTAGGACAAAGTGACACCTGCCTTATGGAACCACCTCTTTTTTGAGATCTACATTCTCAGCTTTCCAGAAGGCTGTGAACACCTGGCATTGGATCAGGATGGGGACTGTCCCCAGCAATTGTGGAATTAGTAGCAATAGCACTTAGGCTTATAAACTACTTCAGAGTGCTTTACAGCCCTCTCTAAGTGGTTTACCATTTTGCCCCCAACAATCTGGGTCCTCATTTTACCAACCTCAGAAGGATGGAAGGCCGAGTCAACCTTGAGCTCCTGGAGTGATCAGTGAGTTAGCCTGCAGTACTGCATTCTGACCACTGAGCCACCATAGCTCAGTGGTGATCTTAGGGTGATGGGTAATCTGATTTTTTTTCAAAAATTTTTTTGTTACTTTGTAATGTTTTTATTTGTTGTGAGCCACCAAAGGCTGTTGTGTTTGATATATGTGGCGATATAAATATTTTAAATAAACAAATAAATATTTAATTTTCTAAAACACATCTCAATAAAGGACCATTTCTGTAATAGGGATTCATCTCCAAATATATGAATAATGAATATGTTACCATCTTAAATACAGGGGACATATTCAATTCCCATCTCATAGATATACTCAAAACAATTGAATACACATTGTTTCTTCAATGTGTATTAATAATTGCAACTAGGGGTGGGTATTTTGAGGCAGAAGCTCCCTGCTTTAAGTTTGAGTACATTATTTCCTATTCAGTATGGGTTGCTTTGAACATTTTGGAAGTGTTTTAAGCTCAGAACTGAACTGCTATAAGCTTAAAATGCTCTCCAAATGATTGGAGCAGCTAACAAAACAGGACATTTTAAATTCAAAAGTAATTGAATTCAGAATGTTTTATAGACCATTAAACTGCTTCCCTTCAATAGGGAAAGATGAAATATTGTGGACTTCAATGGTATAGTTGAAAATATCTCCTCATAATCGATGCCCGATATAATGAAAGGAATATTGCAGGGTTTAATCAAAATCCTGTCATAATAAAGGCAGTTTTGAGACTCTGCAAAATTACTGCTTAGCATGGAAATAATAAAAATGGAATCAGGAGACTGAAATTTAATTTGCCACCAAAGTCTACAATAAGCTACTAAATGAATGTTTTGCATCTGAATGTTGACAGTTACAATTTTGCAAATAATTTCTTTTACATTTTCTGAAGAAAAAAATTACTGCCAAAGTACGTACAGTGGCATAATTGGGGGCCAGATATCTATTTGGTTGAGTCTGTTTTGAATCAAAGTATACTCCTTAACTGACTAAATTTTCAGTGTCCTGAAAAGAAACTTCAAACAATAACACCATTACTAATAACCTTTGGAACTTCACAGTGAGACTGCTTATTGTCTATATATGGTATTGATCACACATCCATGAAATGGCATCTTATAAAAATCAATAAAATGACATCTTATAAAATTCAATACCTTTCTTTTATAAAAAATACAGTCAAAAGCATTATAAAGAAATACATTCTATTTCAAGAAAGTCTACCACAAAATACTTTTTGGGATTGAGTGCGTTAATGACATACACATATTCATTGCTTCCTGAAAACATAAATCCTGCATAATCTAAGTAATAGATTTAAGGATCAACTTCAAGATTATCATTCAGCACTAAGTCATAGCAAGCCTTTGCAAAATGTATTGTAGGCAAAGAAATGTAAACTATTGAAACCCATCTTGTACCTTGCAGTAATTCTCTTGTACTTAAAATCCCATCAATTGGGTTGAAGTCAGATCTAATATAGCAGTAAATTTCTTTAATTCCACAGAGATATGGTAGGCATTACTAAATTGCCCCATTAATTTTTATGGTTCTACTCTTAAACTTGACTAAAATGGAGAGTAGATTCTTATTTAGCAGTTGTCCAGACTTTAAAACTTTTGTCAAAATGATGAAAATGGCATATTGTCATGATGCAAGGGACTTCCATTGCAATAGCACAAGGCTGCCATTTATCCCTCTCCTGCAGGTCTCTTTTAATCTATATAGTGTTACTTTCCATCTTTTTAGACAACATTATTTGCTAATAGCAATAGCATTTAGACTTATATAGTACTTTACAGTGCTTTACAGCCCTCTCTAAGCGGTTTATAGTCAGCATATTGCCCCCAACAATTTGGGTCCTCATTTGACCCACCTTGGAAGGATGGAAGGCTGAGTCAAGCTTGAGCCTGGTGAGATTTGAACTGCCAAATTGCAGGCAGCCAGCAGTCAGCAGAAGTAGCTTGCAGTACTGCACTCTAACCACTGCGCCACTGTGGCTCGTAATTTTAATAGAATTAAAAAGTAAACAAGAAATGCAAAACTTGAGAGACTGAAACAGCAATAAGCCCAATAAAATAAAAACATCTGGCATATCTGATAAGTGCCATATGAGTAAATTCTAACTGTAAAGCAAATCTCTTCTTTAGAATTTCTGTCAAATGGTGAAAAGCAGGCTAATTTTTAAAAAAACCAATGAATAAAGACCTTCAGCTTTCAACCATTCATTGTTATTGGTATAGAGCAGCTCACTTATCTGGGTTCTAAAGGGCATTTTAATTTAAACAGCAAATTTTAATTACAAATGTTAATGAGTGGTGATAGTGGGGTTTTTTTTGGTAGTGCCAAAAAACAACCGCCAAGTCTGACACTTCCACAAAAATAAAATATATTCTTCTCTGCTCCAATAAAATTTACTTGGGCAAAATGTAACATCAATACAACACATTTTGTTGGTGCAATTTTGGATATAAAATGAGACCAGTCTACGGGCGTCAACCTGTCCCTATTTTGTGAATGCAGCAATCACATTTTGCTGCTAAATATCCATACAATGTTTAGAGTACGAAGTTAGAAATTCAAAACTTATAGGGGTTCCATGTACAACAATCACAGATTCAAATCCATTTTCAACTCTTATTATTTCCACTAAATTTTAGCACCATCCTCTAGTTCCCTGGATTGAGTACTAAATTTATCTGTAAATCAAAGCACATGCAACTGAAATAACAGCTCATTTAATTATTGGTTGCCCCTACTTGGACTTCCCTCCTCTTCCTGTTGTTTTCTGAGATTGTAAGCTCCTCACTCTTTGCACACAGATACCAGAAAATACCACGCTGATCTTAACAATTCCCAAATATTAGTGGAACACGACCTATAAAGGCGAGGCAGAAAATTGCGAACAGTCTGGATTTTTATTCATGCATGAACGAATTGTATACACAATTTTACTAACTTAAATTACATTTGATGCAATTAAAACCATGAATAGGTAAATAAAATATAATAGGCTAAGCAACGCCAAGTTATTTTACTGATGATTTCTATTATTCAGAATAGTCCCATTCCTTATTTTTAATTCATTGAGCAACTATATTTTCTCCCTCCCCCTTCCCCTTTTGGTAAAACCATGCTCTCTATTCTCATTGTTTATGCATTTGTGCATTCAGGAGTGTCTGTAGGAAGAATCAAAGAAGTCAAGATAGTGATTGGGTCACAAAGGGATGGGAATTTGACCACACAGTCACAGTCACCATGGTTGATTTGTTTTTTTGACACCCTCCTCCCAAAGAGATGCCTCTGTACTCATCCCAATCCAGTTGACAAAGAATTCTTAGAAGGGTTACCAAGTTCCATTACATAGGTACTGCTGTTTGTGAGTTATTGTTACAGTTTTATTTTCCTTTTCTCTCTCTCTCTCTCTCTCTCTCTCTCTCTCTCTCTCTCTCTCTCTCTCTCTCT
>JANHFL010009829.1:244770-255423 GCA_032468155.1 Oxyrhabdium leporinum | reverse complement strand
CTCTCTCTCTCTCTCTCTCTCTCTCTCTCTCTCTCTCTCTCTCTCTCTCTCTCTCTCTCTCTCTCCCCCTCTCTCTCAGCCCAAGTCACCTCACAGGGTTGTTGTTGGGAAAGTCAGAAGAGGAAGGAGTATTAGGTATGTGTGCTGCCTTGAATTATTGATAAAAATAATAAAGGAGGGATACAAATACATACTTAGCTAGCTTACAATAATGGTAGTATTAGTATTCTTGATTTTTGTTTCCTGATCTGGACTACCTTGAAGGAAGTCTAGAAGTAGAATGCTAGTTTTTCAATCCACTATCCATTATGCCTGTGTTATTTCTACAAGGCAGTCCAGAGAAAAAACACAAGCCATGAGTATGAACTTGCTGTGAACTGCCCCGAGTCTGCGGAATAGGGGCGGTATACAAATCAAATAAATAAATAAATGAGTAGCACTTCCATTGTAAGCTTTCAGTAACACAATCTTGCAAGTCTGATGGAGTGCTCTCTTTTTCAATAAACTAAGGAAGGTCCCTTCCCTCACCCCTCCATCTGTGGGCTGCAGTATCTGTTTTTGCCTGATGGTTATCTAGCCCTCTTCCTCCTGTCTGCCAAGGTCATTCCCACATACCATTATACCCAGATACATTGATTGGCTCTCAAACTCTGTATTGTAATTCCTGCATCCTGCACTTCATTCTTTTTCTCAACTGGCACAGCCTGGGAGTGGAGGATACGATGACTGCACTGTAAAATCCAGAGGATTCCTTGTTAGGATAGGAGCAAGCAGAAGTCACTGTTTGGTGATTTTTCCAGTTTTTGCAGCTCAGATCTGGAAGACCTACTGTGTAACAGCTAAGTAATTGCAGCTATGAATAGCAAGACAGCCAGTATTTATTCTGTGATGTTTTGCAAGAATGCAGCAATCGCTCAAAGAAAGCGATGGTTTGCAGTGACACTATGAAGTGCATGAAGAATTGTGGCAGTTTCAAAAGTCTAGTTGCAAGCATCTAGCCACTGGCATAGCTCTCTCTGCCAGATATTCAGAGGGCAGAAATGTTTCTTTAAGTTCTAGTCATGGCAAGCAAATATAACCCACAATACAACCCAGACCTGGTTTGATTATGTAGAGCCACGCATTTAGCAAATATATATGTGCATCTGATCATCTAGAGCAGGGGTGTCAAACTCAATTTCATTGAGGGCTGCATCAGGGTTGTGTTTGACCTCGGGGAGGCCGGGATAGGCATGGCCAGGGTGGGCATGGCCAGCTCAACATCGCTCATGTGGGGGGTCACCTGTGGTGGCCCGAGGGCTCTGCCAGCGCAAACGGGCTCTCAAGCTCAGTTTTCGGTTGCAACGGCTTCCTGCAATCCTCTGCCAGATAAAATGGAGCTTGGGAGGGCCGCATGCTGGCAAAGGCACCACTGGCTATGGGCTGGTCCTTCGCTGTTTCCAGGTCTGCCCGGTGGGCCAGATCTAAGCACTCCATGGGCCAGACCTGGCCTGTGGACCTTGAGTTTGACACCAGTGATCTAGAGAGATGTATACAGGGGCGGGCTGCAGCATAGACGCAGAGGTTCAGGCAAACCTATTGCTCTGAGCTTTGGCTTGGGCCGCCCGCCCTTGCTCTAAGCTATCACTAAATAACTCACCTTCCCGCCGCCCCCGCTGCTCAGATGTGCTCCGCACCGCCCCTGCTGTACTCACCGGAGCTGCTGTCATCATCAGCTGCCTCCCTGTAGCTTCTCACAAGCCCCAAAGCGGCGCATGCGGGCGAAGCGAGCGGGCGACCAGCGAACCTCTTGCCAAAGTAAGAACAGCCCACCTCTGGATGTATAGATATATATGCCCATATGTACCGTTGCGACGCAGGTGATCAAAGCAAAGCAGGCCTCTGGAGAGTTCTTTTTTTAAAAAATTTCTCTTAACAAATGCCCCAGCCAACAGCCCTCCAACAACAGGTAAGGCTCCAACTTCATGCTACCCTGAAGGCAGCCACCCACAGTCTCCCAAACACAACCCTTCTTTGTAGTACAAAGAAAACCCACCGAGGAGGAGCATGCTCCCAGGGCAAGGTGCAGAGTTCCAACTGTCCAATCCAACAGGCAGAGTCCAGGCACAAGACAAGGGCAGTCCTCAGGACAATGAACAGGTGCCAGGCAAGAAGCAGTTCCAAAGGCACAGTGAAGCAAAGGCCAAACACAGGCAGGCCATAAGAGAAGGGCTAGTCCAAAGCGAAAGGTGAAGAGCAATCTTCCAAGCGAGGGAAGGCAAACAACAACAGGCTGGAGTTGGGGGAGTGTAAGCCAAAGCAAACCATTGCTCCTGGCAAAGACTAATTTTAGTTTAGTTTAGTTTAATTTTTAATTTATATACCGCCCCACTCCGAAGACTCGGGGCGGTTCACAACAGCTATTTAAAAACAGTATAAAATAAATTGCTTTAAAAGCTTTAAAAACCCCTCAGTCAGGAAAGGCTTGTCTTCTTAAACTAGATGAAGAAAATGTTAGAGTAGCAGTGGAGTGTTTCTGCTTAAGCTGTTTGAATAATGCAATCTTAAAAAGCCAGAAGCCCCACTTCTGGCATATTCCAAAATAAATACATATAATATTGCAGTTATTTTAATGGATGACTGAAGAAACAGTTCTGAATTTGTAACTCAAAACTTTTTCTTCAGCCAGATATTTTCTCTGCTATCTCTGGAGTGCAAAGAGCATGACTCCCAAGGTTCCTCTCAAACAGACAGAGCAAAAACTGGAGATGTTTGCACTGCAGGCAGCTGCGGCAGATTTATGGGGCAAGACTGTGATTTCAGTCACTGTAAGAGCTCAGGCATCCATTTCCATCCTTAACAACACTGGAATCCCCAGATGCAAAACTGGACCCTGGCATGTTTTGAATGTGGTTTTCAACATCCACCTTTAAGCCTAGTGTGACCTTCAGCCCAACAGAAGTAGTATATTTCTGTCCTGTCATGATTCTTCACTGATTTGGCACTATAGAAACAAATGAATAAACCAAATCTGAGCCACCGAGTTCAAATTATAGTCTTTTGTAGACAGTCAGTCAATCACCATCTGGGCCTCTATTTCAACTACCTTTGCGTGGCAGGCTGGCTGACACTTTTTTTAACAGCTTGCAGCCTAAATTTCACCTCAGTTACATGCCTGCAAGTGATTAAAATGAGAAACAAATGGGAGAGAGAGAGAGAGACAGAGAGAAAGAGAGAGGAAGAAGGGCTATAAATGAACAGTTTCATTGTGCAGTCACTTCAGATTCACAACTTCAGTAGATTAATCACACCTATCCATCCAGTCTAAATTCAAATATCACGCAAATGTCTAGAATGAAACTTAGGTAAAAAGTGTGGTTGTCTAGCCTATGAACTAAGTTTGGACATTGTACAAAATTTAATCACAGCCCCTGTCAACAGGTTTATATATAAAAAGAACGTATCTATAACTCACAGTAATGCAGATCACGTAGTGTGATCAGTAAGCTGAGCTGTGGTACATAAAAATTCCCACTGTTGCAAGCACCAGCATTCTACGTTAGGGCATGTAAATTTCAAAAACTCAAAAGTAATTTTTAAACATGATCTTTAGCAGAATCCCTAGAAGCCTCTTGCAGAACTCTAAATTGAGAAAGGGTGGCTTAGAGTATCATGAAAGAGTTTAAGGACGCTGATTAAAAAAAAGGGGGGTATAATATGTATGTTTTTACAAGAGTTGTTGCTTAGCAATAAATATAGGATAACTACATAATATGGGCTGCTAACAAAAAAGTAACAAGCTTTTACAATTTCTATATTACTGTATTTGTGTCCAAAACCAAGGCACTTCTGGGTTGAAAGGATTAGTTGGTGACATCACTGTTGCTCAGGGGAGGCCTGAGAGGGCTCCTTTCATGTCCCTGGTATTTTCCCACCAAAGTGGTACCTATTTATCTACTTGCATTCACATGCTTTCGAACTGTCTGAAATGGCATAAGGACTTGGACTAGAAGACCTCCAAGGTCCCTTCCAGCTCTATTTTGACTGATTGATTGATTGATTTAGTCTTCTGACTCAGGGCTGTCTAAGTCACTGTGCTTCCCTAATTTCTATAGATAACTTTCTTTTCCCATGCAAATTTTGTTTGATCAGATGTGAATTGATTACATTAACCTAGAGAACCCCCTGAGAAATTCACAAAAATAAAAAATACCAATTTCAAGAACGTAACATGGAAATAGGTTATCTGTTTTTGAAATAATAGTAATAGCAATTAGACCAGTATGGAGGGGTGGGGGGCAATGATAACTTGAGGATCTGTCACAGAGAAAAGGGGATTAATTTATTATTCCAAGCATCAGGGACAGGACAAGAAGTAATGGGTGGAAGCTGGTTAAAAAGAGACTGAATCTAGAAATAAGGAGAATTTTTCTGACAGAGAGAACAATTAATCAATGGAATATTTTGTCTCCCGGAGTGGTGGGTGCTCCATCACTGGAGGTTTTCAAGAGTATACTGTACAACTATTTGACTGGGATTGTATAAAATCTCCTGACTTGAGCACAGGATTGGACTAGAAGACTTCTAAGGTCCCTTCCAGCCCTACAATTCTATGTTCTATTCATACCAACAGAAATTAGCCCTAAAACTTACTACTTCTGGCTATTACACAGCCCAATAAAAATACCCCAATAAGTTAAGGTTATTAAACTAAATGGCTTCACCAGAAATCTAAACAACATAGTTAGGTAGATTTCAACAGCCAATAGGATTTATTTTCTAAAGGCTGTGAAATAGATGAAACAAATAGGTCAATCATGCTAAAATCATGAAGCATTTAAATGCCTCAGACTGATTTATGTAACATCTACTTAGAACATTCTTATAAAACCTTATTTTTTAAAATGAATGTTCACCACACAGAATTTCAGGTTCGTCTGAGGTTTTATACAACCAGTTCAATATGACAAAGTCAGCATGGAATTAGATACTTCTCATTTATTTAACAGACCACACACATTATCCTTCTGCTGGCCTTACATCAATCTCCAAGGGAAATTGTATATGGAAGATACAGCTAAGGCAGAGACTGCTATACAGAAAAAGCAAGTCTCATACCAGCACTCAACTTCTCATTTATATTACAACCTTTTTTCTTTAGGATACTACAAGTAAACATGTCTATCCCTCTTGGAAAATAAATCATGCCAGATGTCTGGAGCAACAGACTAATATATAAAGGTAATACATGGCCATATCTTCTCAAGATATAAATACAGTATCTTCAACTGCTATAGATCTACTACTGTATTACAAATGAAAAGGATCAGGATACCTGGGCAATTATCTATCTACCTCTTGCCAAGTCAAAACTGGAAACACCCTTGAATGCCTTTAAGCAGTCTTTCCAAACCAGACATCTTCCAGAATTCTCAGTGTGAGAATGATCAGAACTCCCAGTCAAAGACCTTTCTTGCAAATATTGGACGAAAATACATACATGGTTGGAAAAGATGATCAAGCAACATATAGATCTGAAACCAGAAATATTTCTGTTGGGTATAATGCTGGAGGGCTATGATAAAGGGACTATATACCTAATTTTGCATTCTCCATCAAATGAGGATGTAATTCAGAAAATATTGGAGTATGCAAAGATGGATAGATTGACATTAAAAATAAAGGACAAAGGAGATATAGAATATTACTGAACATGGGATAGATTTTATGAGTGGTTAGAGATAAGAGGTAGAAATTAGATAAAGAAAGATTATTGCTATGTTATTATATTATTACTATATTATTACTAAACATAAAGATGGCTTATAAGTATGCCAATATACCAACAGAATTACAAATAAGCCAACATAAAGATAAATTTAGTTAAAATTATCCTGTTGCACCACTACTATTGTTATTAGTATATATGTCACTATTTTTTTCCTTGTTTTTCCTCTGTAAATGGTATGCCCTGACAATACATTGTATTCAAAATGTTTATGAATAAATCTGTCTGTCTGTGTGTTTGTCTCTCTCTAACAAAGACCTATCTTGCTGGAGAATGCTGAGCACTGCAGTCCTCACACATCTGGAAAGGAGCCAGGTTGGGGAAAGATACCTTTGGCCATGCAAGAAGACACTTCCGAACAAGTCTTACAAATGTCAACAGCAGGTCAATTATAAATACTGCATCCTCTATGAAAATAATAACTAAATCACTGTGCTAAATCAGATCTTAAGGAAATGGTTTGTGGCAACCTATGTAGAGTTTTCATCACTCTAAATAGGCAACAGAGGAGCCATTTAGCTATTTACCTTGCCAAAACTGCTATACATATATAGTAAAATAAAATTCCCTTCTCACCTTATGGGCGTTCTGTGTATATAAAAACAGATAAATGAAGAGCATTAGACTGGCATTCTAACAGGACAAATCCAAGACACCAATGAGTTGGAAATACAGCAAGAAATGAAATAAGTAACAGAATCAATGACTGTTCCGTCGGCACAAAATGCATCATTTATTTTAGCTCATGCAGAACACATGGGCTATCATGCATTTGCTTCCTTCAGAGTTCTCATAAGGCGTTAG
Organism: Oxyrhabdium leporinum; assembly: GCA_032468155.1. Lineage (NCBI taxonomy): Eukaryota > Metazoa > Chordata > Lepidosauria > Squamata > Cyclocoridae > Oxyrhabdium > Oxyrhabdium leporinum. Next base: position 248,852 of record JANHFL010009829.1, on the reverse strand, counting down.
AATGAAAACTAGCTGGGTGACTTTAGACCAGTCATCTCCTTCAGCCCAACTCATCTCACAGGATTGCTGCTGTAGGGAAAATAGGAGAAGAAAGGGGTACTGGGGATATTTGCTCCTTGAGTTACTTATACAGTAATAAAAGTGAGATAAAAATCTAATCAATAAATAAAATAACCTTGGGTGCCTTTCCCAAAAGCTGCCAAGGTGGTATTGTTCTGCAGGACTCTGTAGGTTGAGGTTGTACAAAAGGGGTTGAGGTCATCAAATTCCAAAGTTTTAATCTTGCTTAATTTATTTTTTTATGTTGAACCTGTAATATAGTTTTTTTTTTTAAAGTGTGCGTGTGTGCAGCCATTTTTGATTGATTTTGGCCCTCTCTTCCTATGGACAACCTTGGCTAATAAGATCCTTTGACAAAACTATTTTGGAAAGATTATTTAAAAAATATGGGACACATTAATATGGCTGTTCTAGGGAGAAGAATTCTTCTTCCTCCTTCCAAATATCTCATCACCACATATTAGGTATGACACACACAAGCACATGACAGCAGTTTTCCCTGCCATTCTCATACTCTGGCTATGTATCCTTCTGTATCCTATCATGGGACAAACAGGTCTCAGCAATCTCTCTCTCTCTCTCTCTGTGTCTTTCTGCCTGTCTTCTCATGAAGTTACCTTCATCTCAGCTCTAGTCATCAGTGAAAGAGACATAAGCCATTCTTAACTGTACAGGTTGTCATTAAATATTATTCTTCCTCTTATTCCAACACTGCCTAAAGGCAGCCTTGAGGTGAATAAAATATGCTTTGTTCCCTATTATCTTGGAGGAAAGTCAGTAACTAGAAATGGCTTGGAAGACAGCAATAAGAATAGGATAGGAATTGGCAAGAGAGATAGTTCCATGCTGACATCCTATCAAGGAGAGGTGGAGGCCCATAACTCAGGAGAAATGAACGTTTTCCTAAACACATATCTGCTTTGCCCGTCTATCCTCCACCTCCAGCATGACCACAGGGTATCAAAAAAGTTAAGATGGTAGCCACAACCATGCAATCAAATCCCACAAGCACCATCTTGCCTTTTTTGGTGGCCACTCAAGCCCCAATTTTTCTTGTGTTGCCTTTTCAGTTGCAACTCTACCCTAACCATTATCCTTACTGACAACCCAAATATAATGTTCACACGTGGCTTTTGCATACCCAAAGCATTTAATACACCGAAGTAGCCAGTCATCTTGATACAACAGGTTTGTAAGTACCCTTACTGTTCCTGAAGTACAGATAATGGCTGGGAGGCCAAAGATTGCGACCGCATTGAATTCAAGACTGATGAAATTCAATCAAGGGAGGCCCTTCTCATATACAACTTGAGGTGGGTCTATGGAATAGATTTGTGTACCCATCTTTCCTCACTCACTGATTTACAGGGCATCCAGACAATATAACATCATCCACCTGTATCCCCTTCTGTCTTCTGTCACCTTTTCTTCCATCTTTCTGGCTGACATACAAGGGGGAAAGAGCGTTAAGGAAGGAGCTGACCCCATAAACACTCGATGGCTTTTCGTCTATAGGGCCACTCCTTTCTACTACAGGCCATTTGGACTTGACCCTTCTTTTTTCTCCACTCTTTTCAACCCCTTGGATATACAGTTGGTGCTTGACTTACAACCATTCGTTTAATGACTGTTCAAAGTTACAATGGCACCAAAAAAAGTGACTTATTTTCATTTATCCCACACTTATGACCACTGCAGCATCCCCATGGTCACATGATCAAAATTCAGATGCTTGGTAATTATCTCATCTTTATGACGGTTGCAGTGTTCCAGGGTTATGTGACCTTTTGTGACCTTCTGACATGCAAAATCAACGGGGAAGCCAGATTCGTTTAACAACTGTGTTACTAACTTAACAACTGCAGTGATTCACTCAGCAACTGTGGCAAGTAAGGTTGTAAAATGGGGGCAAACTCACTTAAAACTGTCTTGCTTAGCAACAGAAGTTTTGAGCTCAACTGTGGTTGCAAGTCAAGGACTACCTGTGTCGTTTGTTATACAGCAGGGGTCCCCAAACCCGGGCCATGGACTGGTACCGGTTCACGGCCTGTTATGAACCAGGCCTGGGAAGTAGCGGGCGAGCATGCCAAGTTTATTTGCTCATGTGCAGGATCTAGACCGCGCATGTAAAACCACCCCTTCCCCCCTGCCATGGCTGCTGCTGGTTCATAGAACCAGAAAGGTCCAAAGAACCGCTGCTCTACAGGCTTGACCCCTTGTCCCTGGGAAGTCAATTGGACCTTGTTTTACCTGCAGTGCTCTTGCTGCAGTGCCACCTCGCAACTCTGGATGGGAAGGGTTGTGTGCTTTGCGTGGGCCTCCTTCTGCTTAGGACCACCACTTTAAATAACTATCTGGCAGGCAGAATTTCAACAGGTGAAGCTGTTCCCTGTTCTTAAGATCCCATCGCCTGTTGGATTTCCCCCTGCCACCGGTCCTTGAAACCAGCAGAGCCTGCTTGTTCCCCCAGCCTGCCCTTACCGGCAAAGTTCTTGGTGAAGACCAGCGTGACCAGGAGAATCGGGATGAGGACGGTGCCGATGGTGACCACACGGTCAAAGGGCAGCTCGAGCTTCAGCTGCAGGAGGAGCGCAGCCAGCGAGCCCGTCTTATCATCTTGCTGCCCGGGCAGGATCAGCTCCTTAAGTTTCTCCCCAGCCAGCAGCGCCGTTGCCATGTCCGGATGATTTTCGATGATGTGTTGCATAAGCGGCGGCGGGTCGGAGGGCGCTCACCGGGCTCCAGTAGCCGGAGCAACGGCGCCGTCGCCTCGCCGGAGAAGATCCGGAGCCCGAGATGGGCTCAGCCTGCGGGGGAGACCACCAATGAATTCGCCCGGGGAGAGCCGAGGCGGGCGGCAGGGAGGACGCGGGCCGAGGAGGCGGCCGCGGCGGCACCATATTCTTTGCGAGACAGCACGGTCTCTACCGAGTCTGCGGCACCGAGGCCGGGAGGCTGCCCGCGCGCGATGGGGAAGCCTACTAAACCCCGCCTTCCTTCCCCTCTTTCCCTTCGGTAACCCGGGCCGGAGGCGACGGCGTGGCTGGAGCCAAACGGCAGCTGCAAAGCCGGCCTTACAACACGGGGTCGGTCTGCCGCAACCAAGGCGAGCAGATGAACTGACCTGACCCCGGGGGGGGAGGGGGAGAGAGAGAGAGAGGGAGACACGGGCACTGCCACCCTCACCCTCACCACTGAGGGGGAAGAGATTTCAAACAAGGGTCTCCAGCAAAGCGCAAGCAGGCGTTTTGCTGGGTGGTAAAAAAAGAGAAACGGGGCGCGAGCGGTAAGAAAGAAAAGGGGGGGGGGCTTACTGCGGAACTAGCGGCGCCCGTAGTTACCTTGCGAAGTTTGAGGGGGGCAGGGAGGCTCTCCCGGTCCGCGGAGGGAGCGAAAGGCTGGCGCGCGAAAACGAAGGTAGGCATGAAATTTACGGATGCTGCGGCAGGATGAGAAAGACGCCGGCCTGGAATTTCCTCTAGGTCCAAAAGGGAGCCCGTCCCACCACCCAGGCGTGCAGTCGCTTTTCCCTCCTCTCAGATTAAAGAAACAACAACAAACAACAAAAGGAACAACCACCCTACGAGGACGGCCGATTTCTCTGGGCTCGAGTGATGTCGGCGCGGACGCGGAATTCCCCGCTCGGAGGCAGCGCGCGGAGCCCAGGCAGGCAGGCGAGGGAGGCTGTTGCTGCAGCCGCCGCGGCACTCGTAGCGGAAGGATGCCCGGAGGCGCGGCAGCCCCGGCAGACGGTGGCGAGAGGTCCTTTAAGGTCTTCGCGTCCACATCTGGAATTCGCATCGCCCGGCAGCCCGCGGGAGGCGGGGCTGGCGGCGTTGCACCAGGCCAGGCGGCAGAACCGGGAGGGGGCGGCAGCGGTCGCCGGCATCACAGCAGAAGCTGCCGAGTCACTCAGTGCAACCCGCTGCGACTGGCGGGACGGCAAGGAAAGGTCAGGCCCGATCCTCCGGCTCCGGCGGTGGCCAAGCGCTTTCCTCAAAAGCGTTCATTGCCATCCTCGC
>JANHFL010009829.1:225486-235534 GCA_032468155.1 Oxyrhabdium leporinum | reverse complement strand
CCTGATAAAGGTCTGTAGTTGTGAAATCTCATGAAAGACTGTTTGCCGGGACTTTGCTGGAGAGGAATTCCCTTTAATCTAAATAAAAGGTTTTATCAGGACGAGGAGTCTGCTTCATGATCTTGGGAAGCCTAGGTCAAAACACGACCACTGCAAGGAATAGAAACATCAAAATAGAAATTGACAGTGAAGAGATAGAATGCATGGAAAAATTTCTTTGTTAGGATCAGATCACTCAAGGTGGTGTATACAGCCCAGAAATGAAATTAATAAGTAGAAGTATGGGTGCAGTTTGCCACTAATTTGTTCCAAGTCGTTCCCTCCCTCACATTTTCTCCTTTAGACCACAGCACTGTGTATTTCCTTTTCTTCCGTTCAAGCACTAATCAAGTCAAGCAGTCCAACTCTGCTTCATTTTTTTTGAGATCAGCCCAAGTTGGTCATACACTTTTATCTAGCTGGGAAACTACTGTTGAGATATAGATCTGCCAGCAATATTTATATGAAGTTGAAGAATCTCAGAAGAGGCTAAGGCTGGTTTGCCACAAATAAGATCTAGTACTTTATTGTTCATTCTTATTAACTACAAGAGAAACAGATATATGCAAAGTGCTTTAATAATATTTATTGTTACAGCATAAAAATACAGCAACAATGAAACCATAATTATAACTCAACAAGTCCTCTATTTTATAGTATATTCTTTTAAACAACCAAGAAAACAAATCTCTGTGTATTTTTTTTAAAGGAAATAAAGTCATTGTCTGGAAAAGTAGCCTGGTGGCACTTCTATTTAACTGCACCTGCAGAGTAACAAAATAAAACAAGAAATAAAACAAGAATTGAAGAAATATTGTTTTAGTCAAAACAGTTAATCCAGTATGGGACCTATAACTAAAGACAACATATGAAATATTTGTTTTACTAGCCAAAATTGATTTAATAATCATACATTTCTAGATAGTATCATGCATACCAAAGTAATTGTTTTCCTGCAACTTTGAGATGCCATCTATAAATGTGCACATAAAGCATTGAAAGAGCTCTAATTAACAGGGGAACTGCTAGGAAATAATAAAGGAAACAAAGACATTGTCTTAAGATTAAGGATGTATTCTAATGCCAGAACAAGAGCTTAGGAATTGATGGTTGTCCTGAAGGGCAAAGAGATCGATCTTTGGATTGTCCACCAATTATGAAGAAAATTATAATTATTTGATGAAGCCTCTATTTGTGAGTGGTACAAATAGACTATCTGATCAAAGCAGTTATTTCCAGCAGATAGACTACCACAGTAAATATAGAACACACCAATGCCATATATGCACTATGAAAGGAAAAAGTGGGATCTTATGTAACCGTATTGATCTACTAGATAACTATAGCATTGTCTGAAACAATTTGGATAATGTGGTATCAGAGGAAACATTCAACGACTCTAAATATCTATTCTAATAGTTCTAATTCTTGATATCCTGCAATACTTCTAGTAAGAATCAAATCCTTAGATATGAGTATGTGAAGAGATTAAAAGTATATTCCTCATATGGCAATGAGGACCTGCATCAGGGAAAGCACAAAGTTACATCATCAATGAGAATTAACTATCAGTGAAGGGACTCAACAAACTAGGTGGGATAGAAAGATGAGAGCTGTATGACATCAGAACCCAAGGGGGTGATGCATAGTTAGGTGGAGGATGACACAAGCCTTCACTCTTTCTGCCAGGAAGATACTACATGCAAGAATCTCTATCATACACTTTCTTGCAGTTTTAGTATCGATTTATTAGATTTTTTTAAATCCTGCCTTCCTCTAATAACATTAAATATCATCCTCAAGAACTAGAGGTAGTAAAAAAAAAGGTTGTTTTTTTTAAAAAAACCAGCTGACCTTGAATCTAAAGTCATGTAAAGTGCATTATTTGCTAAGAAAGCTAATTACAGTATGAACCATCTTGCCAAGAAAACTGCAGAGACAAATCCAGGCAGTTGCCAGGAATCAACACTTGACCTGAAGGTTTAAACAAGACCAAAATATATCAAAATAAAATAAGAGGATGTGAAGGAAAGAAAAATATTTTAGGAAAATTGAAAACTCTGAGAATGGATATATTATTGTTTTCTTGTGATCAAAACAAATTAAGGTGGCTCAGCATAAAGCAAGACTACTCATGCATCATATGTACCCCTATGAAGAATGATGAAAGGCCTAGAAAATTGTGAATGGATTGTGCATAGTTGCACTAGATACCCCAAGGAAGTACAAAATTCTATATATAAACATGTATGGCACCACTACAAACTGTAATCTTATGTTAACTCTGTTCACATATGCAAGAAGATTTGGGAGTGTAGACCACCTTCTCTGTCCTAATAGAGCAGGGGTGTCAAACTCGTGTCGTCACGTGACATATCGTGACTTTTTCCCCCTTTGCTAAACCGGGTGTAGTTATGGGCAGCGTGTGATGCATCCAGCCTGCAGGCCGCGAGTTTGACAGCCCTATAATAGAGCACAAAATAATACACAAAATAAAAGTCTTACATTATTTAATGATTCATCCATGTCTGTTTATTTCTTCATCAATAATGTTGAAAATACACTTACTTTTTCTGATTTTCAAATTCTTGAGGCAAGTCACAGCCAATGTAAACGTTATTCATTAGACTGTACTCCAACAGAGCATTAAAGCAGGGATCCTGCCCAAAGGAAAGAGGATTATAAAAGTTGTTCAAGCTACTATATCACAAAACAGCCATATATATTTATCTGGTTTATATTCCTTAATATTAGTAGGCCTACCGGTAAATAAAACGTTTAGGACATTATATGCAGCTGATTTTCACGTAACACTGTGTTGCTAGGATACTTAAGATGGCAGTGTGGGAGCTGAGCTGTAGCAAGCATAGTCTAACTTCTTATAATTTATAATATATGTAACTAAAGCCTGTTAAAAGTCTTTACAGGCTTTTGGAACATTTATAATTTCACGGAGACAAATTACATGTTTCCTGATTTTTTGAAAGACTTGATTTGGTAGCTATCCAAGATGTTCAGCAGAACAACAATTAATAAAGGTTGCTATAACTAGAAAATAGCGTTTCAAGATCTGAACTAGCATTTGAAAGTGTCATAAAGGCACTATGAAAAGGTTAATTGATTTGTTTGCTTCTATAGCACTATTGTTCTCTTAATTATGAAAAGTTAAGTTAGAAGAAGCAAAAAAAAATAAACCATACTATTTAAAATTATATTATTGTGAATTAGCACTAAACAGACAAATGAGGATCATGGCATGGAAGACTGCTGCTGCAACTGACAGCTGAACATGTCAATTAGTATTCATTGTACACACACAAAAATATCATTAATTAAATGTATATGCTGCTCATCTCACTGTTGCAAAACTAAATGCAATACAATCTACTAACATAGTGCCCCATTTAGTGATAACAATGCATAGTATAGTTGCTTTTTGGGGGAAGGGAAAGTTTGTTATTAAAAATGGCATTACTTTTGATTAAATGCCATATAATCCATATATGAAATATGCTGATGTCAATGCTTAGTGACAACATACATTTTTACAGGATGAGGCAAAATTTTACAACTTCAAAAGCGATCTGTTTAAGATCATGTGCAGTAGCGTATGTTACTACAAGTAAACAAGAGTTCATCTGTTGACTTCATTTGGCTCCCTGCTGTATTTTCATTTAATGAAGTTAAGACTGAGTTCTCACCATACTTCAGATATCTTTTCTTGCATTTAAGGATTAATGTATTGCTAAGAAAGGCTGAGATGAATCACTAACACATAACTTTTCCCCTGACCTTTAAATTAGAAATAGAGACAGGCAGCTACCAATATCTCAGTGAAATTATTCTATTAATGTAATTAAATGAACATGAATTAGATAATAAATAAGAAATTCTTACTCTGGCAAGTACATGAGGATTTCCCACAACAATGAGCAAAGCCTTGGGTCTGGTAATTGCTACATTAAAGCGCTTTGAATTAGCAAGAAAACCTAAAAAGGGTCTTTCATCGGTGAGTAATGTTTCATTTGACCGAACCTGGAATGTAAGCACCAACCATTTAATTCCTCCAAACATGCATAGTACTGCAAACAATTTCATAATCTGAAGTTGAATATAGCACAGTGATTAAAATGGTGGACCAGAATTAGGAAAGTTCAAGTCAATTCTGTCTTCAGCCACGAAAACTCACTGGGTGAATTTCGGCTTGTTACTCTCTCTCAGTCCATCCTTCTAACACCAAGATGTTACTACAGGTATTCCTTGACTTAAAACATTTAGTGACCGCTTACAGAACTGAAAAAAGTGACTTATTACAATTTTTCAGTTATAACCTTTGCAACATCTCCATGATCAAAATTCAGATGCTTGGCATTGGTTCATATTTATGATGGGTTCCATGTCCCCGGACCATGTGATCTCCTTTTGCGACCTTCTCACAAGCAAGGTCAATGGGAAAGCCAGGTTCATTTAACAATCAGATTACTAATTTAGCAACCGCAGTGATTCACTTAACCACTGTGGCAAGAAAAGTCGTAAAATGGGTCAAAAGTCACTTAACCAACGTCTCACTTAACAACAGAAATTTTAGGCTCAATAGAGGACTACCAGTATGGGAAGAAAGGGAGCAAAATATACTATCTGTGCTGCCTTGAACTCCTGAAGGAAAAGACAGGATATTGCCACGATGTAGTAGTAGTTGTGCAGCCTCAGAGTTGATTACCATGTACTTTTGAAAAGTTTCAAAGCCCAGAACGAATCAGTCTCTTCCACCAAGTACTGCAAGTGAGTTAAAATGTAAGACCTCACATCAACCACAGAAGCCTTGGTCTAGTAATTTTATGAATAACAGAACTGCATCCTAAATAGTCAAAAGTTTAATATTATTTCCCCATTTTAAAAAAAGGCTCAAAGGAAATTTGATACAAAGTACCTAACAACTGCAATCTTGAATCGGTATAGTACAACCAACATATACCGACTACATTTTGTACTAATACCCAGCTTGCAATCACTGATCAGCTTCACTATGCATGCTGAAAACTGCTAATGGATAATTATGCAGAGGATAGAACGATCATTTTCAAGTAATTGTGAGAGCAGCAGTTCAAAGTATCTGGAGGGCACCAGTTGCCTGTCCTTAGTTTTACTAGTCACTTACACATGCACTTTATTCTACTTCGACTTGCTAATTTGGGGAGTGAGATTGGCTTCTGAATACCACATACACAAGTAGCACTTCATTACGTACTGCTGATATGATGATCACTGGGAATTCTTGTCCCTGAAACTCCTCTACTGAACCAACTTTAATATCTAATAGATCCACACTGCGTAAGAGAATTGTGATTTTCTCTACCTAAAATAAAGATACATATTATTTCACAGCATTGGACTCAAAAAATAACATCATAATTTGATTAAAACGATTCAGGTATTGAAACAGTTAAATAGGTCAATTCTGAATTGTATTTTTGAAGGTTTTGAATAGTTTTCTCATTGATGCTACTTTACTACAATATAAGTTAGAAAATAAGGAAGTTTATTGAAAGCAATTCAAATTTAAATCTATTTAAAACTAGTAAATTAATTGCAGATCTCCAAAAAGGGCTATTTTTCTTGGTAGAATTATCCACTATTTTTTTTCTGCTTTTTCATGTTTGTTGAATTATTCCAAAATCGGATACATTTTCTACCAACTATCAAGGATTGTCTTGGATGGAAGCACAGTTTTGTAGACATGTATTTTTCACTTTTTAGAAGGCTATGCATATGTTGTATGAATGAGAAAAACTGAGCTACATAAAGTCAGGCTGCACATTAAAACATCTTTAACAATGTTTCAGATCATTGTCTGCCATTATGATCTTTTCCTTGAAACACTGGTATTATACTTCTAAAGAAACATTTTTTTCTATACACTTTTCAAAACTATTTTTTAAGTCAGTCTCAATAAAAAGAAAATTAGGGAATTCATTTTTGATATTGTTTGTTGATAAATGTATTTTTTTTCTAAAAGTAAAATGTAAGCCACATTGGTCATTCACCAACTTTAACTACTCTAGGAAACAATGTAAATTTTGTAAACAACGTGGGTTATACAGTACTACCCATCAGATGGATTTGCAATTGGCTAACCCAGGGGTATCAAACTCAATTTCATTGAGGGCCACATCAGGACTGTGGTTGACCTCGGGGGGCTGACTGGGTGGGTGTGGTCAGCTTGATGTCACTCCCCAAACTGCTGGCATATTTCCGCTTTGCACTGGGTAGACTGGGCAGAAGCAATGCAGGCTGGCCCCTTACATTTTCCAGGATGGCTCCGCAGGCCAGATTTGACCATATTGCGGACCGCAACCAGCCCATGGGCCTTGTGTTTGACACCCCTGGGCTAACCAACTGCACTCAGCAAATAGTCCTCAATGGACTGTCTTAAGTGCAATACTCTTCAAATTTTTCATAAATGATTTAGATGAGGGTTAGAAGGGGAATCATCAAACATGCCAACGAAATAAAGATGGGGGAAATAGGTGACATTATTTTTTGCACTGGGTGCCTGCAAAAGCTCTTAACTTATAAGTTACTTTTTTAATCTTTACTTTTTAAAATCCTATTGTTTTGTCTTTGTTTAATATTTCTAAATATTTCTAAAGCTAAAATAAGCAGGAGACAATAAGCATAATGTCTTGCTCCTTGTTGTTTCTCACAGGATATAGATAAATCTCCATTAATAATTTATGCCTTCTGCAAAGTCTAAATATTTTTTTTCATTTTACAAGTCTCCTCAAAGTACATAAATTCCAAAATTCTAAATAAGAACATTCAATCAAATTGTCAAAAGTTTTCTCTGCATCTAAAAAAATTAATGCAACTTGTTTTTCATTGTGCTGTTCAAAGTATTCCAAAATATCCAACAGTTCTAATGTTATTTTTTAATTGCCTTTTAGGTTAAAAACTCAGGTTGATATTGACGAATAAATTATTGCAAAATTATTTATTATATATTATATGGGAAGCTGATAAACATATCATGGGAACTTCAGAGCCCTTGGTTTATCAATGAAGAGATTCATGAATACCATATCTCTTAACACTCCCCCAAGAATGTTTTTAGTGTTCACATTTATAGTCCAATAATGTAACTTAGACAAACAAACAAACTAACATTAAAATATACTACGCAATTAAAAATACCCAAACAATTATAAAAAGCTGAAGCAGAAAGCTACACCTGCTTTCGATAAGGTGCAACTACTCCAATGTCCTTCCCTGATAGTGAACAGTTGATTCCTTTAACAAGAAGGCAACAGTAGCGCATCACTTGAACTGCTTCTGTAGGATTGAACCAAGAAGGATTGCAGCCTTCACGCATTTCCATACCCTAATGTTAGCAAGGAAAGAAATGAAAAACACAGAGAACAATATTATTTCAAATACTTAACTTTATTTGCACATTGCTTACTTTAATAATAAAAAGTCAAGACAGGCATTTAAATAGCCAGAGCCGTTCCATAAATATTATGTTTATCATCCTGAGGAGACTCAGTACAATAGTGACTGAACATAACACTGTAGCGCTGTAGCAATTTAAAAAGGGCTTTAAGTCACTCATTACAGAAAAAAAACCCCTCTCTGAATGGATTTTAGTATATGGAATTTCTACAGAAGAACTGGTCCTTAAAATTAAGATTTTACAGGGCAGCGTTAGCAGCTCAGATTTTGAACAATAATAGTTATTGTTCTTTGCTAAAAGGAATACATCCTCCAGCCATTTTCAATTTATTCTGGATAATTTGTTTCCCAACAATAAAAAATGTAATATATATTTTGCAGGTTTCTCCGAATTCTTTGCACAGAACTCTTCCTAATGCCTCACAGAAATTAATGAATTAGTGAGTAAATAAGACGGTTGTGGAGGTGAATATAGAAAGAGTAGATTTAAGAAAAAGTGTCTTTACTCTGGATTCATGTGTTATGTTTTGATGATGACCACTTTCCCCTTGTTCTATTCTGTAGTGGCCTTCATCAAATTTACGTAGTCTTTAAATATATCTTCCCTCTTTTAGAAGGATTTGGGTGCTAAAGCAATTTTTTTTAAAAAATCAGCAGTAATTTCAACCAATGAAAAATAGGATACAACTAAGCATTTTTTTATTACTGGTGTCTGCTCCAGAAATAGCTTTAAATTTAAATATTTGTCCCCATTCTTTCTAGAACATAATATTCATTCACAAATTAGTGAAAACAGCTTTCATCAGCAGAGTGACATCACTATATCTTCATTGTACTTAAGATGAAATATGTGAAGGCAGAAAGCTAATTAGCTCCTTTTTTACATCTGGCTTTTACATACTTCTTTTAAAGCATCTAGAAGCAACATTTAAAATCTCATTGTGCCATGCCCAAGAGAGCACTCAGTGAGAAAAGTGGAACAGCAGATTGCAAAATTTTCTTGCAAAGATAAATCACAATAATACATAAAACTATAAAGAAAAGAATGTTTATGTTAAATCTCTTGTATTCAAACTACACGGTATCACAGCAATCTAAATGTGATATGCTTATTGGTTTACATACCTTTGTGTATATCTGAGATTTCTAAAATCAATATACTTTTAAGTATAATGCAACAAACACTGATTTGTTTACATACCCTCATTCCATGAAAAATCAGTGGAAAGCCTTTCTTTGGCAGCTTCTCCCATCCCAACAAAGAGTTTACTACTGAAGGATCAGCACAGACTTCTAGTTCCTTATGATAAAATAGCTTAGATGGCAATGTAAGCAATGCACCATGTGATCTGTAATTCTTCACAAGCTTTGTAATCTACATGCATAGAACCAACACAACATGAAAATGAATACGGCTATTTTTGAAAGCATTAACATTTTGATAGGTGAGTTGAGTTCTGTAAAGTGATATAGAATATTGCTGCTGAGAACTCTAAATGGCTCCCTACTACGTTACATTTAGGACATCAGGAGGACATTGTTTTCAGTCATATTCTGAGTTATCAGTCATATGTGGAATTAACGGGAGTCACCATTCTCCTTTCTTACTCATCACACAAACACATGGATTCATCCACATTACTGACTTTCCTACACTAACATAAAGAAGTCTATCCAATTGTGAACTCAACCTCCATGGAGTAATTAAGCTTGAAAAATATTTTTATTTATTTATTTTTCACATTTCTGAACCACACATCTCTCTCAGAGAAAGACTCTGGGCAGTTTAAACACTATAGAAAAGTTAAACATTTAAAAGGAAGCAAGGATGATTAAACACTCTTAAAATTAGTTAAAAGGTGAAGGGGTGGAATGTGTGGCTTCAGGGCACCAGCCAGACCCACAGCTGTGGATTCTTCTTGGCTTCAACAATATTAATCTTGGAAAATATAATAGTACATGGGGGGGTGGGAGCAGAAAAGGATGACCAGATTCATCTAGTGAAAATTTTGTTGGCTGTATTTTCTTCTCTATTCACAATTAGGAGTCCCTGTGATTCAGCTGTACAATGTATTTTATATGATACTAATTTTTGCTAACTTGTGTATATGTGAGACTGGATCACAAATTGTTCAGGTCTGAGGACACATTGCTCCCCAAAAGTGTTTAGTCAATGTCTCCTATTACATGATTCAGTGGTTTAAAGTTATAATGGCAAACAGCCTGAAAATTGATAAACATATCTTAAATATATATTTAAACTAGTCAATTACAGCTGAAGAATAGCAATAGCATTTAGGCTTATATACTGCCCCATAGTGCTTTACAGCACTCTCTGGGCGGCTTACAATGTAGAGTCATTATTTACATATTACCTCCAACAATCTGGGTCCTCATTTTACCGACCTCAGAAGGATGGAACCCTGAGTCAACCTTGAGCCCCGTCATGATCAAACTCCAGGCTGTGGGCAGACTTTGCCTGCAATACTAGGTGGCGCAGTGGTTAGAGTGTTGAACTGCAGGCCACTTCTGCTGATTCAATCTAGCGGTTCAAATCCCA